>ML301633.1:0-120054 GCA_005239505.1 Nicotiana paniculata
AGGAGCATCCATGAATTGGGTCTGGGATATGTGTTCAAACACCATGGCAACATCAACCTCAATCTAGTCCGGGAATTCTATGCAGAGTTTGACCCTAAGGACAAGGAAGAATTGGTGCCAATTCGTGGGCACTTGGTGGATTTTTCGGCCAAGGCCATATGTGATTTCTTAGGTGCACCAAATGTTCCGGTGGAGCCTCTAGAGCAATTTATCCGCCATCCTAACTATAGAGAAGTGAGGCATACNACCGTGAACCCATGACACCTTAATCAGCCGAGAGAGAATTTGTGTGCTCTACTTCCTCATGACTGGGCAACAAGTGAATGTGGGCTACTTGATTCGCTACCAAATGGGGTTGGTGCGTGCCAACAATAGAATTGATCGAATCCCTTTCCCGAATTTCCTGACTCAGTTCCTGCTAGATAGTAAGGTCGCTGTTGACCCCAACTTTGACCATATTATTGATCAACAACTCACCCGGGAAACTGACATCACTGGCTTAAGGCTGAAAGAAGAGTCTTCACTGACCAATGCTGAGCGCTATGCCAGGGATGATAGCTTCATGGCCCATCTCTATGGGATGATGGATTTGTAGTTGCGCATAGGAGGTCGTTCGGCGTCAGTTAATGAAAGGGACGAGTTGGATCAGAGATACCCACTCAATGCTCATGCTCAGCAAATGATAGGAGCAGGTGAGGGGTACAGGCTCCTAGATGATGAAGATAGGAACACACCTGAAGATTCTGATACGGAGCTAATGCGCTCGGATGAGGATGATAATGGAGAAGATGAGTTTGAAGAGGAATGGAGAGCGTCAGATGATGAAGACGCTGAGTGACCAGGAAGTATCTTGCACCTTGTTTTACCTTTGCTTTGTCTATATATGATGCATTGAGGACAGTGCATGAATTAAGTGTGGGGTGCTGTATATATATGTGCTGTGTGAATGGTGTTGTTTGTTGTTTTATTTCGTTTGTTTTAGCTTTTATGTTCAGTGAAATGTTTGTAGTTTATTTGTTCTTAGCCTTTATGTTTTTATGTTTGTTTGTTTTTAGCTTTTATGTTTTGTTTTATCATCTTAAAAGAGAAAAAAAAGAACACACAAGACTCTTCCCGACGATGGATCTCTTAGACAGTTCTCTTGAGAGAAGTAAGTCTAACGAAAAAGAAAAAACCAAAAAGATTTTTGTTTAAGGTAGTGTAGTAATTTCCCCTTGGTTTTTCTTTGGACCACAGTTCTTTTTCAAGGGTTTTTAATTGAACCGGGTGTAGGTATTTTTTAATTTTTAGGAGTAGGAATCACATGGTTGAAGTTTTAATAGTAGCAATATCTCAAAACGTGTTAATGCCTTGAAAATAGTCAATACTTTGGTTGTGACACTTAGGCTCAATTTTTTTGACTCCATGATAAATACCTTAAATCAGGAATTGTTAAGATTTGCTTAACTGCTTTGACTGGAGTGTCGTGATAGATCCAATCATGAGTGATTTATGTGCCAAGTGTGTGTGAGGTTTGTATGCTATTCTGTGCATTGCATTTGATGTCTAGAACTTGCCCCGTGTGTGTGCAAAGCGAAATAGAAGTTTTGTTCAGTCTTGGAAGTGATATAGGTATTTCTTTGTTGAGCCAGATATATATATTTGACCCACCTAATTATTATGTATCGTAATTAACCCCGTTGAGCCTATAATCTTGTTTCTTTGGCAACCACATTGCAAGTCATACCCCTTTGTTTGAATCGATCATATATTTGAACCTTGTCACCTCTCGTAAGCACTGAAAAAGTGATGAAATATGGAAAAGTTAAAGTGTGGGGTGGTAGGTTGGTTTTTGAGGGGAATAATTGAAATAAGGAGAAATGTGCACTGTTTGAAAAAGTAAGAGTCACTTGAGAAAAAAAAAATAAATAAATAAAATAAACACTTGTATTGTTGTGAAAGAAAAATATATGTGGTGACTCTTAATGTAATTGTTCTTAAAGAAGTATGGGGTAATAACATTGATGTGAAGGTGGAGTTTGGCTTAATATAAGTTTGAGGTTGAGCGATAAAGTATATGTATTAAAGTTCTTAGGGAGGTGTAGTCACTTTTATATCTAAATGTATCCTACCCGTCCCGCAGCCTATATTACAACCAAATAAAGTCCTACTTGATCCTAGACTGAATGAGCTCGATTAGTAGAGTAGTACACTACGGGCCAGCTTATGGTGCATCTTTTGTGGCATATGAATATTATTTCTGAGAGCGAGTATTTTCTTTCTATCTTGAGTTCCTAAGTGTTCTTAAAATTTTATTGTGTGTGGAACTAGTTACTTGATTTGGTGAGGGAACATGATTCATGAAGTAAAGGTAATGTTGTTGACCTCTAAGTTAGAGTAGTGAGTGGATCGTCAATAAAGCATGATATATGTGAGTCGACTATTGAGGCGAGGATGTCACACCTCTAGGATTGAAATGTTTTAAAAATTCTTGGTATAACATGTTAAGTGATTTTCTTAATAAGTTGTGTACATGAGTGTAGTTTGATTGCTCGAGGATGAATAAATGTTTAAGTGTGGGGTATTGATGCGAGGCTAGAATTCATGGTTTAACATGTTATATACCCTATATTTTATATCCGTTAATGATAAAAATACACTTTTTATGTGCATAATGGAGTCTATTTCATGTGTAGGTGAATTGGAGATGGAAACCGAGCTAAATGGATGCAAATACATCGAAAATACGCTCAAGAGGCGAAGAGGAGTGCACCGGGCTATAGCCGGGCATTTGAGCCCAAACGCCTGACCCTGCCTGGCGTTAGCCAGGCGCCAGAGCCCAAACGCCTGCCTTAGCCTGGCGTTATCCAGGCGCCAGGGCCCAAACGCCAGGCCCCTGTTCCGGTTAAATACGAGTTTTTGAAGAGTTTAAGTGTTTCCCGATTGGAATAAAAGTCTCCTACACATTTAGGGTTTATCCCAAACATATAAATAGACCAAAAAACACAACTTGAAGAGGGAGAAGCCATTGAAGAAAAGAACAACGTGTGGATTACTACTCAGTGAAGCAAACATTGATTTTCATAGCTTTTACTTATTATTTTGTAATTCAATTATGCAAGTTATTTTAGAATTGGTTCTTATGAATATGAGTAGCTAAGTTTCTTAACCTAGGGTTTTGGTGGAACCCGTTGGGGGATAAACTTATGGTGATATTAATATAGTGTGGTTGATTGTTCATCCCTATTTGTTCAACTACATTCTTGTTGTAGTTAATTGAATGACCATCAATTAGTTGTTCCTATTTATTATGTATCTACTTGTGAGAGAGTGCATATTTAGGTAGTTGTTTGAACAACATCACTCTCGGAGTATAGACGAAAGTCATAACCGAGGGTTTAGAGGTTGGATTAGAGATAACGATACCTCGAGTGCAATCTGAAGTGAACTGTAATGCAATCTAGCTAGCGTAACTTAAGAGAGTGCGTCTAGTATTATCATAATTACTTGAGAGAGATTTATGATAGATAGAGTGTTCATGATTGATAGAGACAACTAATCAAACTATAAGAAGTATCCGAGAAGGAATTCACCAACGGGGAAAACCATAACCTTAGATCTTTATTATAATTGTTTACAACACATTGTTAGGAATTGTTAGTTAGTATTATTGTCAGTAGAATTAATAATACATCACCACTTTATAATCAAAATTCTTGAGAGAATTGATTGAGTAAAAGTTGCGTATTCTAAAGACTTGATTGATACGTAAATTCCCTGTGGGATCGACTCTGGGCATAATACCCCGGATTATATTTGCAACGCCCGCTTAGTCTTTTATAAGACATAGTTGAGCGTAATCAGATCGCATAGGGTATTTCCCCACACCCTGCCAACTCCTTCTATGCGATCACATTAATGCACATGCGATCGCGCTGAAGGAAACCAGTCAGTGAAAATCTGGAGTTTTGAAATTAGACCCGAGGGGTCCGAAACTCACCCGAGCCCCTCGGGACCCTGTCCAAAGGCACCGACAAGTCTGTATTCATGATACAGACTCGCTTGAATTTTCAGAACGTGAAAAACAACAACGAAACTAAGAATTCAACCCCAAAACCAAATTGAATCAAACTTTGAACTTAAAGTTCTAGAATTCGCTTTCAATGCGCCGAACCGACCTATACTATTTGGGATGACACCAAATTTTGCAAGCAAGTCATAAATGACATTACGAACCTGTTCCAACTTCCGGAATTGCATTCCGACCCCGATATCAAAATTTTCACTTCCGGTTGGATTCTCAAAAACCTTCAAATTTCTTTCTTTAGCCAAATGACTTCAAAATAACCTACGGACATCCGAATTCACTCCCGATCGCGCTCCCAACTCCAGAATCACCATACAAAGTTATTCCCAGGCTCAGAATCCCAAACGGAAATCAATATCACTGAAATGCGCTTCAAGCCAAACTTAGGAAATTTCTTCAAAATTGCTGACTTCCACAATATACCGAAATGCTCCCGGGTTATCCAAAGCCCGATTCGGATATACGCCCAAGTCCGAAATCATCATACAAACCTGCAGGAACCTTCAAATCCTGATTCGGAGATTGTTTACTTAAAATTACAATCCTAGTCAATTTCTCCAACTTAAGGCTTCTGAAATGAGAATTTTCTTTCCAATTTGACTCCGAACTTCCCGAATTTCAATTCCGACCATACGCACAAGTCATAATACCTGAAATGAAGTTGCTCATGACTTCAAACCGCTAAACGACGCGCTAGAGCTCAAAATAATCGGTCGGGTCGTTACAGATGCCCTTGCCAAATACAGTATTGAAGACTTGGAAGCAGCTTTCTATGATCATAAAGATCTTCCCAAGAATGCGATAGGTCCTTATGTTCTAAATAAAGCTCAAATTGCGTCAGTTAGACACACAAAGGAAAAACCTCTTTTAGTGATCTGGTATTTTTTGATGTATCTATCTTAGATTACAAGACAATGTATAGCAGGATATACTTTGCCTTATCTCTACTTTGTTGTCCATTTGTAATCAGTTGCATTTACCGGAGGTTTTGGCTCAAAAGTCCCCCTGTTTTTGTATAATTTTTTGGTTTGTAATAAAGGCCAGCGCCACCTAAAGGCATGAATTATATATATATAAAAAACTTGTTTAGGAAATCAGTTTCATATTTATTGGATTTGAAGGACGGCAACGGCGATAGAGTATCACGAAAGTTTACCTTATATAGGTTGGTGATGTAGTAGTTTCTTTAGGCTTGCCTTTGCTTCTTACTGAGTTGGTCGATTTCTTGATCAATTAATTCCATTTTCGAGGCAGAGCTCATTTGAGGTTGATCATGATTGGCTGTATACGACGGTGAGGAAGTGTTCAGTGGCTGCTGTATTGTGAATTCATCTCTCGATTTCTTCGTCTACTCTTTGTCTCTCCCCTCAACTTTTCCTTTAGACCATTGTCTTCTAAAGTTGATTGAAAAATAATGAATGTGTGGATTTTGCCTTAGTTATACTCTTCTTACAAAGAGTAGACCCGATTTCTTTAATTTTAAAGGCAATGACGCAGATTTCACAGTGAAAATAATTTTTTATGCTCACCTTGCTGCCATGTGATCAGGAGATTACGTGTTCAAGCCGTGGAAATAGTCTCTTGTAAAAATATAGGGTAAGACTGTGTACAATAGATCCTTATGGTCTGGCCCTTTTGTTTGACCAAAAAGTATGAAACATTTTTGTTAAACTAATCAAATAAAAAAGTGATGGATAAATCCTAGTTAAATATAATAAGTTCTAAATCTAACACGTGTTTATATGAAAAATGTAGAACCACGCTAGAAACAATTTAATACCAAGGGTATTAAATGATGTTGTCATGGATGAATAGTGGAACAATGATGAGCAATAACTATACTAAATGGCAATAAATATAAATAAGAGGAATAATTCACCCAAGTATTGAATGAGGTGGATGATTCTCTCTTCTGACAACAATATAAGACAAATGTATATGGGAATATATAAGGTTTTCTCGGATCTGATGTGTGAAAAGGTGGAACAAGCAATAAATCGAATCACTATGGAAAGGTGATATTTTTTATTGTCTTTCTAGAGTCAACTTTTCATAAGAGTTCTTATCAGAATGAATATTACTTGCCTCTTTCCTTCTCTCTTCTACTATTTATATGGGATATTCCAAAAACTCTAAAAAAAGTACCGTAGAGGGAATATTCAATAGAATATTCTCTTTGAGAGTTCCAAAGCTATACTAGTCGTTATTCCTTTTCATGCTGCTCGACCTCGGAGCTAATAGCTTACTTGGTGCCTCCACATTGTCAAGCCCTGGTTGACTTCGGCCTAATCGGCCATGATGAGCCAAAGTTCTCACACTTGGTCACCTCTTCATGCCGAATTTTCTTAGCCGAATTTTGACCCATACAGTTAGTCCTTCCGCTTATCGAGGTCGCCTCAAAGAGCGGAATTCATCATTAGAAATTCTTGGAAAATTCGAACGTGGAGGTCGAGTAATGGTGATCATTGCCGAGGTGATGATGTGTCGCTCCGAGAGCGGCGGTTAGTGAGGCAGGTTCAGGATAACGTCACGACTGCATGCGTCATCATTGCACATCTTCCCAATGTGTTGCATCGTTCCTTGAGCCTCTGTCATTTCGATTCTAGTGCTTTTTGATGGTTGATTGCATCGATTTAAGCGCCGTGGTTTTGTATAAATAAGAAGGGGGAGACCTTTTGGAGAAATTTTTTACCCTATCTGATTCTTCAATCTTGCCCATTGTTTCTTCACCTTCTTCTTGTGTTCATATTTCCTACAACTTCCGTCATCTCCATTTCTTCTATACTTTCGGCTCCATCATATACACATTAGCAAAAGATGACCAGTGTAACTCCTAAGCATGAGATGATCTCAGACCCAACTCCGCTATCAGTGGCCATGCATACTGGCGGAAGGAAGGCAATTGTTATGTAGGATGAAATCTTTCCTACTGTGGAAGAGATCATTCCTCGTAACCCAGGCTCCAGGTTGGATTTTTCGAATGCACCTGCGCACGACCCTGAGCCTGTAAAGTCCAAGATGTAAGCAAAACATACAGCCACACTCCGGGACAAATACAACATCCCCGCTCACGTTGACCTGGTTCCAGCTGGGAGCGATGTGATCCAGGTTCATCGGCTCGGGTATTGCGTGTTTTACGCATACCCGTTCCAAGTGGGTTACTCTCTCCATCATCCTCCATTGGCAGAGGAGTTGTGCCGTTACTACGGCGTCTGCCCGGCCCAACTCTCCCCTTACATTTACAAGTTTTTCCTTATGCTGACAAAGTTTGCGGAGCTGGCCGGCAGTGAAATCTCTATTCTCCATTTGATGCATATCTTTGTGCCGAGCTTCCGTAGGGGTACGATGATACATCTTCGCCACCGCGGGACCAAGGGGCTAGTGGCAGGAATGGACAATAAGGCAAATCTTTGGTTTTGGTTCAACTTCTTTTTTATCAAAATCGAGCACGGGGTGGTGAGCCCCAATGGATTTCCTGATTAGTGGAACTTTTCATGTAAGTACTTTTGTTGATTGAAGTACAGTCCTTTCTGTTTTGTTTTGTTTTTGGTTTTGTGGCTTGATCGTTCTCTTTTTTTTTATTTTCATGTAGCTGAGAAACATCCTCCTTCGTTGGTCGCCGATGTCAGTGACTGGGTGTCACGACCCAAAATCCATCAATCGTGATGGCACCTAACCCAACTCGCTAGGTAAGCCAAATAATAACTGCCCAATTCCAATAATAGTAATAAGGCAATCAAATAAAGAAATTATTTGAATCTTAAACCTTTCCCAATGACTGGTAGTACAAATCATGAGCGTCTAAGAATAGAATTTACAAAACTGAAATGAAATAATACATTATCTGTTTGAAAGTACATAAACAAAGTTCTTAGAATCTAAGGCTACCCCGAAGAAAAGAGGCAGCTACCATAGGGACGTAGGTAACTCTTCATATCCAGCAACCATCGAACACATCATCAACAACAACAGCCAACATCTGCACGCAATGTGCAGAAATGTAGTATCAGTACAACCGACCCCATGTACTGAGTAAGTAACAAACCTAATCTTAGGCTGAAAGTACTGACGAGCTGGAACATAGGTCGGGTCCAACACCAATAACCAACAGTAGTTTGTAACAATGTAAAGTAATTAAATAAAGGAGTAGCTCAGAGATAAATTGCTCAGCCTTTTCATAGTTTCCAAAAGTAGTTACATTTTTCAAATATAACAGTGAAAAATCCAAGTCTTTTATCGAAAATTTTCCAAAAATATGAGTAAGTTTAAAACTATAATTTTCCTTGAGAACTGTAATTTTTCCCAAAAACTTTTCATCAGATAAATGTTTCATTTTCAGATAGCATGAGGAAAGTTCATCTCTATGCCTATATTCAATATATATGAGAAGTCATGAATGACGTGATATTGTACATCATGAGGAAAAATGCATCTCTATGCATGTATGTCAACTGTACATATCAAATGTGATGCAACTCAGTGATAAAACCATATGCATGCTCTTAGAGTATCAATTCACTGAGTCCTCCCAGTCACTCAGTCCTCACAGTCACTCAGTCCTTCCAATCACTCGTCACTTGGCACTCGCACTCAGTAGGTACTTGCGCTCACTGGGGGTGTGTACAGACTCCGCAGGGGCTCCTTCAGCCCAAGCGCTATAACAAGCCAATCGTGGCATAAATCAGTAAAACATGCTGCGGCGTGCAGCCCGATCCCATAAACATCCTCACCATCAGGCCCTCGGCCTTACTCAGTCATCAATCTCTCCAGTCTCTCGGGCTCTCAATGTCATGAAACTATCCCGACAACAATGATATGATGTATCAATAAATAACAACTGAGACTGAGATATGATATGAATGTATGGATATGACTGAGTACGAACATATCAGTAAAATCAGTGAGATGACGGTAAGAAATGACCACTATGGGTCCCAACAGTATCGGCATAAAGCCTAAAATGATAGCTATCATGATTGACAGCTCAATTACTTTATCACATGGTGACAATACAAATAACAACAAGATAAGGCCACTATAAAGTGCCATGGAAACAGCACAATCACAATTCACAGGGTGTACACCCACACGCTCGTCACCTAGCATGTGCATCACCTCAATACCAATCACATAAAACGTAATTCGAAGTTTCATACCCTCAGCACTAAGTTTAGAAGAGTTACTTACATCAACCAAGCCAATTCCAATACCGAGCAAGCCAAGCGATGCTCCAAAAATGTCATGCAGTGCGTTCCGACCTTTGAACGGCTTGAAACTAACCAAACACAACTCAAATACATAAAACAATGCTAAAGGAACAAATCCCAATCGAAAAAGGGTCAGTTTTTTTATCAAAAGCCCAAAATCGTCCAAAAAGCCCATCCCTGGCTCGCGCCTCGGAATTCGACAAAACTCATAAAATCCGACAATCCATTCAATAATGAGTCCAATCATATTAGTTTGACTCGAATTCGACTCTGAATCAATGTTCAAAACTCAAGAATTCACTTTATGAAATTTTAGACAAAACCTCCAAATTTCACTTTGTAATCAGCAGTCAAATGCCAAAAACGAAGATGGATTCATCAAATATAACCAAAATCGATATAGAACACTTACCCCAATCCATATGGTGAAAATCGCCTCCAAAAATTATTCAAATCCGAGCTCTCCAACTCAAAATGTGACCAAATGAACAAACATTCGATATTAAGTACTTTTGACCAGTTGTTCTGCCTCGTTTTTCATGCCAAACGATTCCGAAACTTGCTTTTGATGCCTCCAATGGATTCTTTGTAAACATTCGGTCAAGATAGGATTTTCCATTTGACTTTATAATGAAAGAGATATGTTTGTTTCAATATTTGAAAATGGTGCAAAATCAACGGCAAATGCGTAATTAATCTGAAAAATCTAGCAACCCAATTCTTAGTTAAATGACCATAAAATCCTCATACGATGTCCATATTCAACGATTCTTTTTGCTACGGATCCGTAATTACAATACGGATCTAATTATTTAACCCAAACAGAAGCCGGAGTTCATTTTTTCAATGTGGCATCATTTATGCTTGAAGAAACGACGTCGAAACATAAGAAAAATTAGCGTAACACAACCCAATTCTATCCAAAACTCACCTGAGCCTCTCGGGACCCCATACGAACATATCAACAAGTCCCATAACATAACATGAACTTACTCGAGGCATCAAATCACGCATAACAACATTGAAACAATGAAACACATCTCAAATCAAACTTAATGGACTTCGAACTTTCGACTTCCAAAAACTAGCGCCGTAACATATCAAATCAACTCATAATAAACTTAAATTTTGCACACAAGTCCTAATACATCATAGGAGCTACTCGTACCCCCAAACTACCGATCAATGTGCAAATGCTTAAAATGATCGGTCGGGTCGTTACATTCTCCCCCACTTAAATATACGTTCGTCCTCGAACGTGCCAAGAGTTGTTCCCAAGGCCATCAAACCGACATATAAATTTACCATGCACATACTCGGGGGTGATCCCACGTCACCCTATTTCAGCTAGGCTCGACCACACCACACAACTGAATATTCCATCCTTAGTCTGTAAACCACAAGATCCAATTTTCAACATCCGCAATTATGACAAGACCTGAACTTCGCATATACATACTGTATAAGTATGAACAAGCTGTATCAAGAGATAACCATGACCGACAACACAATCAAAGGATATACCACACAACTCAAATACTCATAGCGATAACTTCCGACTGCAATAGCTGCTCGATAGCCAATTCGACACCGGTAGCGAACCTCATTTAAATTAAAATCTTGTTCTGAACCTTTGTACACTGCCAATGATGAAAGAAACACGCAGAAACTCGTAACCACTTATCATACCAACAAGTCATGGAACTCTCCCTTCTTCAACAAGAACTATGGTCAATTTCTAAGATGACTTCTGATATTATCCTTCCAACTATACTGTAATCAATTACGATAGTATCCATTCTCGGTCCAATGACCTCGTCGCATCCAACACAATCATTCTAGTGACATGCCACATCAACACAGTCTAAAGCCACAACCTGTGCAATCCCTGCACCAATAAGCAACAATCCAAATGTACTCAAATCATAGAAAATGACTCAAAATAGAGAAATGTAACGCAAGCTTAAGAGGTACTTCCACAACGAAATAATGAAAATCCATCACACCCTGTGGGACCATCACACGAATCTAACACAAAGGTTCATACCTCAACATAATTTTAGTGCAATATGTGACCCATCCAAACGCTGGTTCATATTACATACCTCGAGCCGACTTGTTCAAAGCCAATAACCACGCGAGATTCGACATCCAATACCCAAAGTGCATTACGATAACTAGGGAGAGAAAATAACACGATACCACAATCCGGAAAGAACATAGCCAGTGCACAATCAATCATGCAGTACCCAAATACTCACCTCACTCAAATTCCGCTATAAAGACCAAATAGAACCGCACCAAATGTGTATATAACCAACGAATCACAACTCCTCGTAGCATAGAAGAGCAACTATCGAACACAGCAACAACAACATCCAACATCTACACGCAATGTGTAGAAGTATAGTATCAGTACAACCAACCCCATGTACTGAGTACGTAACAAACCTAACCTTAGGTAGAAATTAGTGACGAGCTGGAACATAGGTCGGATCCAATACCAATAACCAACAGTAGTTTGTAACAATGTAAAGAAATTAAATAAAGAAGTAGCTTGATTACGCCCAACTCTAGTCCTAAAAAGGATAAGCGATCGCTGCAAATATAATCCGGTCTAAGAATCCAGAGTCGAATCCCACAGAGAACTAAGGCTTAGCTATAACTGTTCAATATCGCTAAGAAACACAAGTCCAAACAATTTCCTAACTATAAAGGTTATAATGTTTATTTTTATCTAATTAACTAACAAATACTAGAAAGCAGTACAACTATCAACTGACAAGGAAAAGGATTAAAGACAAGACTAAGGGGGTCAGAGTTATGATTTCCCCAAACGTTGGAATCCTTTCTGCTATGTTCCCTAAAATTTTGCCTATGTATTCTCTACTGATCATGAGCACTTTGATTGTCGTAATTCTCTCTCTAGCAACTACCGCAATTTACTAGATGTATTCTCTCGAAATACACTAGCTACAACTTAATTCACCGCTCACTACGACCATACCAAGGTTTCGTTATCTCTAATCTCGTATTTAAACCCTCCGTATTGATCTCTCACATATAGGAGTGATGTTGCTCAACAACTACCTAAATATATACTCTTTCTTGAGTAGTGCACACTAAATAGTCACAGTCAATTGATGTCCATTCAATCAACAGCAACAAACACGTAGTTGAACAAGTAGAGAAATCCAACGGCTCAATTATATTAAAATATAACACGAATTCATCCTTCAAAATGTTCCATCAAAACCCTAGATAAAAAATTAGCTATTCATAGTAGTATGCATAACTACAATACTAGATTTCATAGCCAATAATGGAAATAGGAAGAATGAAGTGATAAACTTGTAGAATAATTCTTCTACTTGCTCCTAGTGTGTTCTTACCTCCTTGGGTCAAATCCACGGTCCTTAGCCCCCTTAGGTCTAAATTATGTCAAAAGTATGTCAAAAGTTCTCAAAATATCGTTTTTCCATGTATATATACCAATTAGGGTCGGTCCCAAAAAATTATACCTTCTTCTACGCGAAAAAGGACACTTTTCCAGGTGAGGACGTCTTCAGCCACGGATTTTATCCAGTGTTCTGCCTCACATTCGCGGCCAAATCCACGGCCGCGGATTCGACCGCGTTTTTCGCCCTCTTTTATTTAGAATTTGGAAAAACATAAAATATGAAAGTTGTAAAAATTTAAATTATCTTTCCAAACATATATTTCAGATCCCAAATGGAGTTCTGAGAAAAGAGTTATTTACATTTTACTAGACAGTGCGCAATATGCCTACTCAATTCTTCGTTCGTTCTTAACTATCAAATTTGATCACTGAACATGATCATGGAATAATTCCTTGGGATTTTAATCAAACTTCAAAGCTCCAAATCACTTTAATTCATTCCATAACATCTAGATAGCTCGAAATCACCCCTACAAGGCTTAAAACACACAATTAGTGCAAAACATTAACGATTAAAGCTCAAACTCAATTAAAGTGTAGTAAATTAGAGTGTAATAAGCGACTAAAATACGCAATTATAGCCTATAATCAACACCCACACTTAAACCATTTCTCTTTCTCGAGTAATCAAACTACACTTTATATTGACACAACGTTTTTAAACAATTCTCCTAACTCATCACACCAAGAATACTTAAAATAGACTAAACACAAAAGCGTAACATCTTCACCTCAAGATTTGACTTACAAGTACCACGCATTATTCACAACTTATCCACTTACTGTAACATATAGGTCACTGACATTGTGTTTCCTTCATGAATCAAGTTACCTCACACAACGAAAGAGAGTAGTTCCACACAATAAAATTTAAGAACAGTTAGGAACTCAAGATAGAAAGAATTCACTCACTCTCATAAATAACATTCATATGCCATAAAAGATGCACCATAGGCCTTCCTGTAGTGTACTACTCTACTAATCGAGCTCATTCAATCTAGGATCAAGTAGGACTTTATTTGATATATTGTAGGCTGTGAGACGGGTAGGATACATTTTGATATAAGAGTGACTACAACTCCCTAAGCACTTTAATACATATACTTTAACATTCAAACCCCATAATTATGTCAAAGCAAACTCCACCTTCACATCAATGTATATAACCCCATAGTTCTTTAAGCACAATTGCATCAAGAGTCAGCACTTATCAAGAAATATTTTTTTTTCACATCAATAAAACTATTTTTTTTCTTTTTTTAAAATTCAAGTGGCTCTTGCTTTTTTAAAATAGTGCACCGTTCTCCTTATTTTATTAGTTCCACTCAAAAGCCAAACCAACCACCCCCTACTTTAACTTTTACACAGCTCATAACAATTCAAGTGCTCATAAGAGTTAGAAGGTTCAAATATATGGTTAATTCAAACAAATGGGTAAGGCTTGTAATGTGGTTGCCAAAGAAACAGGATTACAGGCTCAAAGGGGTTAACTGCGATACATAACAATTAGGCGGATAAAATATATATATATGGCTCAACAAAGAAACCCCTATATCACTTCCAAGACTGAATAAAACTATTATTTTACGTTGCAAACACATTGGGCAAGTTCTAGACATCAAATGCAATACACAGAATAACACACAAATCTCACACACACATGGCACATAACTCACTCATGATTGGTTTCCTCAAAATACTATAGTTAAAGCAGTTAAGCAAAGTTAAGCTTATACAGTTTAAGGTACTTATACAAAGTCAAAAAATGAGCCTAAGCGTCACAACCAAATTACTCACTATTCTCAAGGCATAACAAAGTCAAGAGATATTGTTTCAATTCAATTCGTCTCACACTGGCTCCTACTCCTAAAAAATAAAAGTAACTACACCCGGTTAAAACAAAACTCTTGGAAAAGAACCGCGGCACAAAGAAAAACCAAGGGATAATTTCTACACTACCTAACCAAAGAAAATCTTTTTTTATGTCTTTTTCCTTTCGACTTAAATCTCTCAAGAAAATTGTCTAATAGATCCATCATCGGGAAAAGTTCAATCTTTTATATTTTTGTTAAAAAAACTTATTCAATTAAACTAACATAACTAAAATAGCATAGAAAGTCACTAAAACAATCTCCTCACCTCACACTTAAAATTGTGCGTTTTCCCCAATGCATACCATAACTAATAAGAGGATAAAAAAACTCCCTGGTAGGGCAAAGACCGAAGCACTAGTAGCTCATGGGGTACTCATACTTCTCTCAGGCCTGGTCCTTCGTGCGGGTACCTCATAATTAGTTCCAACCATCTGGTTTGCTATTGCATCCTTCCAATGGCTTTGCTTTCCATGCTCCTAAAAAATTAAAACTCGACACTACAAGAATAATACAATAATAAAAAATAAACATATAAAAAAATAAAAAAAAGTAAAAAAAGTAAAGCTGGGTTGCCTCCCAACAAACGCTTGATTTAACGTCGCGGCACGACGCGAATCACTTTTTGCCTCCACTTTGAACTTATGAATTGGACCCCAAGTTTTGATTCAAGCTTATGATTATGCTCCTGGGGTGGTGGACGAATCTAACTAGCCCAAGGAAACTATGTAATATTCTGCACTTCTTGGCCTTTAAATGAGGTGTATAATTCCGACTTTCTGGCAAGAAGAATTCCAGAATGTAGACACCTTGTTCCTCATTCATTGACTCCTTAAGTGGCTCGGATGACTCTATTTTCATATTATCATCCATACAAAATGTGAAAAGAATACTTGGAGTGTGAACCAATGCGCTCAACTACATGAACATTGGGATTGTTAACATTCTCAGCACACATGACACTAGAGTCAGCTAAATATGTATCATCAATGTCATTGGTTGACTCAAGTATCTCTTCTACAACATAGACATCCTCAAAATCTAGTTCGATTGATTGTTGGTGTTCTACTCTGACCTCCTCTGTTATCACCTCGATTTTTGCATCTAATACATGCTCATCTTGGCTACTATCCACAATATTGGCTTGTTGAGCATTAAATGCTTCAAATAGTTGACTAACTTGTGCCTCCAGGTTGCGAATAGCAGCATCTTGCTTTTGTATGTTCAGTTGTTTTCATTATTTTGTTCCACAAGGCACTTCAGTATATCCTTGATCTCATTCAGGTCATCATCCTTGGGGTCCTTGTTCCTATTAACTTCACAAGAAAATGATGAACCATCAAAGTAAGGAGTTGCTGGAGGATAAGACATATAAGCACAATCATGAAAGTGACCATCTTGACCACCACACATATCACACACATTGCACACATAAGATTGAGTTGGTGCACATAACTCGCTCTCGGAAATATTTTGATAATTTTACAATGGGTGGTTTTCTTCACAATATGCATAAGGAGGATTAAAAGTAGAATTATCAACATCAAAACTCTCATAATTTCAAGATGCCATGTTTTTAAAATCAACAAGTAACACCAAATAAAAAAATCAAATACAAAAATAAAAATAAAAGTTCATACTTGAAACCTAGGAATATGAACACCTACAGCTACATCGTTAGTCCACGGAAACGGCGCCAAAATTTGATCACGCCTAACTCTAGTCCTAAAAAGGATAAGCAGTCGCTTCAAATATAATCCGGTCTAAGAGTCTGGATTCGAATCCCACAGAGAACTAAGGCTTAGCTATAGCTGTTCAATATCGCTAAGAAACACAAGTCCAAAAAATTTCCTAATTATAAAGATTATAATATTTATTTTTATCTAATTAAATAAAAAATACTAGAAAGCAGTACAACTATCAATTAACAAGGATACGGATTGAATACAAGACTAAGGAGGTCTAGAGTTACGATTTCCCCAAATGTTGGAATCTTTCCTACTATGTTCCCTACAATTTTGCCTATGCTTATGTATTCTCTACTGATCGTGAGCACTTTGGTTGTCGTAATTCTCTCTCAAGCAACTACCATAATTTACTAGATGTATTCTCTCGAAATACACTAGCTGGCACTTAATTCACCGCTCACTACGATCGCACCAAGGTTTCGTTATCTCTAATCCCGCCTTTAAACCCTTTGTATTGATCTCTCACATACATTAGAAGTGATGTTGTTCAACAACTACCTAAATATATACTCTCTCTCGAGCAGTACACATTAAATAGGCACAGTCAATTGATGACCATTCAATCAACAGCAACAAACACGTATTTGAACAAGTAGAGAAATCTAACGACTCAATTATATTAAAACATAACCCGAATTCATTCTCCAAAAGGTTCCATTAAAATCCTAGATAACAAATTAGCTATTCATAATAGTATCCATAACTACAATACTATAATTCATAACCAATAATGGAAATACAAAGAAGGAAGTGAGAAACTTGTAGAATAATTCTCTGCCTTGCTCCTAGTGTGTTCTTGCCTCCTTAGGTCGAATCCCCAGTCTCCTTAGCCTCCTTATGTTTAAATTATGTCAAAAGTTCTCAAAATACTATTTTTCCATGTATATATACCAAGTAGGGTCGGTCCCAAATAATTATACTTTCTCCTATGCGAAAAAGGACACTTTTCCAGGTGAGGTGTCCTTGGCCGCGGATTTTACCCAGTGTTCTGCCTCACATCCGAGGCTGCGGATTCGAACGCATTTTTCACCCTGTTTTATTTAGCATTTGGTAAAACGTAAAACACGAAAGTTGTATAGATTTAAAATATCTTTTCAACCATATATTGTGGAGCCTAAATGGAGTTCTGAGCATAAAGTTATATGCACTTTACTAGACAGTGCGCAATGCCTACTCGATTCTTCGTTAATTCTTAACTATCAACTTTGATCCCCAAACATGATCCCGGCTTAATTCCTTGGGCTTTTACTCAGACTTCAAAGCTTAAAATCATTTGAATTCATCCCATAACATCTAGATAGCTCGGAATAACTCCTACAAGGCATAAAATATACAATTAGTGCAAAACACTAGCAATTAAAGTGCATTAAATTAGAGTGTAATAAGCGACTAAAACACACAATTATAGAATATCATCAACACCCAACCATTGCTCGTCCTCGAGTAGTCAAACTACACTTTATATATACATGACCTTTTTAAATAATTCTTCTAACTCATTACACCAAGAATACTTAAAATAGACTAATCACAAAAGCATAACATCTTCACCTCAAGATTTCAGTTACAAGTACCACACATTATTAACAACTCACCACTTACTCTAACAAAGAGGTCATTGACATGAGTCAAGTTCCCTCATACAACGAAAGAGAGTTGTTCCACACAATAAAATTTAAGAACACTTAGGAACTCAAGATAGAAATAATTCACTCACTCTTAGAAATAACATTCATATGCCATAAAAGATGCACCATAGGCTTGCCCGTAGTGTACTACTCTACTAATAGAACTCATAAGATGCATCTAGTATCGTACCAAGCACTGTGCCTTGAGAAGCATACTCGACGAGGATTCTCAGTTCCAATCTCTCTAGGATGAGCTGAAGCAGAAGGATGATGAGCTGAAGCAGAAGGACAATGAGCTCGTGAGCGCCATCGGCAGGTGTAGTGAGCTCGAAGGAACATTGAGAGTCAAAGAGGACGAACTTGAGGTGAGTAAGGGGGTTATGGCCGAGTGCGTCGACCTTCAGGCTCAGGTGGCATCCTTGCGGGCCGAGCTTGAGCAGAGTGAAGCTACAACCAACGGCTTGAGTGAAGAATTGGCCATAAAAGTGGCAGAGTTGGAGAGAGCAGAGAAAGCTAGGACGGCGGCTGTGGTAGAGGCGGCGGCATTAGCGGGGTCCATCCGTGTCCTCAGATCTGAGCAGGAAAATGAAGTGGAGACGTCTACGCTTAAGGAAGCAAGACTTGAAGCAGGGATTGGTGGTCTAGAGATAGAGGTTTCGGACCTAAGCGAGCAGATTACCATTCTCAAGACCGAGAAGACGCAGCTACTGGCTCAACCTTCTTCCTCCTATGTTTCCATTTATCCCAATGTTCCACGGGATTTGTACGAGAAGTGGGTTCATGCTGAGGCTCATCTAGACATATTCAGGGGCTTAATGATGCCAGGAAAGCTTATGAGGCAGAATTTGAGGATGCTCGTGTTAAGGCACGTGCAGCTCGAGGCGCTTGTGGCTACGATCCCGGTCGACCGGCGAGGGTGATGATGAAGATGATTTAGAAGGGCTTGATCCAGGTTCTTGGTATGATGATGAATACACCAATGTCGAGGATGTTGGTGATGATTGTCACGACCCAAAATCCCTAAGGTCGTGATGGCGGAGGACATTAATGTCATGAAAGCCAAATCATTAATTAATTCAAATAAGTTTCCGGTTTCAACATTTATGAAAAAAAAAATTCACCTTTATTACATATTAACCAAATAAAAATCTGTTAAGTAAAATAATGGTTTAAATATTACACTTAAGCAAATATATCCCAACACATCCTAGAACCCGGTGTCACAAGTACATGAGAAATTTCTAAGAATTTATACAATCATTACAAAGCATGTCCGAAATACAAATAGGACAAGAAAATTTAAAATAAAAATAAATATAGTACGAGGGAGACTCTGTCACCCGCAGATCACCTTCGGATGATGCAGCTCGCCTAAGTCTCTGAAATCCTCCACATTGCTGTGAAAGTACCTGTGCAATAAAATGCACAGCAAGTGTAGCATGAATACAAAAAACAACGTGTACTCAGTAAGTCCCCTGCCTAACCTCAGAGAGGTAGTGACGAGAGGTCAAATTTAAGGGTGACACTAAGCATGATTATCATAGGCAATTTATTAAAAATCAGGAATAAATATTTTCAACTCCGTTCACGTTTAACACTTTATATCTTCGTCATATTAATAACAATAAATAAACATGGGTTATTCAATCAAATAACAATAAATCGCCGGAAGGAAAAACTTCTTCCAAAATCTTTTTAATAACTTTAAGTCTCTATCATTTCAATTTACAACTTAATATTTCAGGCCAGTAATCAGGCAAAATAATAGCAATTACGCAGTAAATATCACGCGCAAGCAATGCCGAGGGTCGAATTGCTCGAACCAACAATAATAAATTGTGCACTGCCGAAGGGTCGAACGGCTCGAAGAATAGATGGATCTATCTGCCCTGCTCGCGAATCGATCATGCGACGCGGTTATACATAGAAGTAATAAGGCTAGCCTGCTCGCGAATAATACCTGCGACTCAGGTGCTTATATGTACACATATCCACATAATAAATTCATATTTTTATCAAGAAAGCGGGTTCTCTCAGGAAAGTGGTGAAATTCTTCTTATGGGAACATGAAATATAGCTTTTAAATCTTTGTTTTGAAACTCATTTGCCAAGTTTAATGATATTCCATAATACAATCCTACCAGGTATACAATTATCCATAGAGGAATCAATTCTCTTTCTAAATGATTAAGAAAATGAACTCTATTCTTCTTTATATATTCAATTATGATTTCGATTATATTAGCAGTTTAGTATTACAGACAGGATTAGAGGTACAACACGTAAGGCATGCTAGTGGGTCCTAGACTACTCGGACATGGCAAAATAGTAGCTGGTGCACGAACTCCCGTCACCTCGTGCGTACATAGCCCCCGAAGATAATAGCATATACTTAATTAGTTCATCTAGGGGGACAATTCCCACTCACAAAGTTAGAAAGGATACTTACCTCGCTCCCAGATTCCATAACCGTCTCCAAGCCCTTCCGATGACTCCAAACGGATGCACAACGCCCCAAAACTATCCAAACAACAACAATCCAATGTAAATATACTATAGTACTGCAACAAATTCCAAATTATATAATTTCCAAATCCCGCTTAGTGAATTGACCAAATGCCCTCGGGCCCACGTGCCCGTAATCCGAAATTTCTCAAAGATATATTCTACCCATAGCCTTACTAACTCAAATATACAATTTACTCAAATATTCATGCTCAATTCGTGGCTAGAAATCCAAATTTCCATTTTCTAGGTTGCTTCAATATTTCCCAAATTTCTACCAATTTCCATGCCTAATCCATGCATATAATCTCGTATTTAACTTAGGGGCATGAAGGAGTTACTTACCTTGACATTGCATGAAAGAATCCTCTCTTTGAAGCCTCCCAAGATCGCCTAAGCCAAAGAAGAAATAAAGAAAATGAACCAAGAATCCTTGTTTTAAAACATTCTGCCCAGGACAATTTCCGCACCTGCGGCCAGATCCTCGTACCTGCGCTTCCGCAGGTGCGCCCAAGAGCCCGCACCTACGGTTTCCTTCTCCTCCATTCAGATCCGCATCTGCGACCCACTGCCCGCATCTGCGCCTTCGCAGGTGCGTAAATTCCATCACACCTGCGATCCTAGCCAAGCCATCCCACTCTCGCACCTGCGGCGCGAAAGCCGCACCTGCGGCCAAATTCTCGCAGGTGCGATCACACCAGATGACAGCAACCCCAGCCTTCTTCAAACTCCCAAACTTGATCCGTTAACCACCCGGAATCCACCCGAGGCCCCCGGGACCCCGTCCAATTATACCAACCTGTTCCAAAACATAATGCGGATTTGCTCGAGGCCTCAAATCACATCAAACAACATCGAAACCACGAATTGCACCCAAATCCCAACTTTATGAACTTAGAAATTTCCAACTTCTACATCTGATGCCGAAACCTATCAAATCACGTCCGATTGACCCCAAATTTTGCACACAAGTCATATTCGACATTTTGGACCTGCTCCAACTTCTGGAATCGCTTTCCGACCTCGATATTAAAACTTCCTTCCGGTCGGATTCCTCAAAAACCTTCAAATTTCTATCTTTAGCCAAATGACTTCAAAATGACCTACGGACATCCAAATTCACTTCGGATCGCGCTCCCAACTCCAAAATCACTATACGAAGCTATTCCCAGAATCAGAATCCCAAACGGACATCAATAACTCTGAAATGCACTTCAAGCCCAAATTTATGAAATTCTTCAAAATGTTGACTTCCACAATATGCGTCGAAACGCTCCCGGGTTATCCAAACCCCGATCCGGACACACGCCCGAGTTCGAAATCATCACACGAACCAGCAGGAACCTTCAAATCCTGATTCGAAGGTCGTTTACTCAAAATTCCAATCTTAGTCCATTTCTCCAACTTAAGGCTTCTGAAATGAGAATTTTCTTTCCAAATCAACTCTAAACTTTCCGAAATTCAATTTTGACCACACTTACAAGTCATAATACCTAAAATGGAGATGCTCACGACATCAAACCGCTGAACGGCGCGCTAGAGCTCAAAACGACTGATCGGGTCGTTACATTCTCCCCCACTTAAACAGACGTTCGTCCTCGAACATACTAAGAACTTCTCTGGAGTTATCTGAAATCACTGTTTAACACCTCAAGCACCTGCCCGTGCTACCACAACCCAGTTGAGTACATTAGCTTGATCAAATCCGAAGATTTCTTCTTTTATCCATATAATAAGCTCAGAACCTAGTTTCAACACTTGAAATTTTTCTACCAGGCCTAGTTCCTATAAATAAACACCGTATCAATTACCACACGATATACTAGAACATGACTGCATACCTTTGCCGAATCATCACCATGCACCGCATAACTCATCATCTGACCACAATGGAACTCCATGAACGTTAATAGCCAAAATATCACGAATCTGGTTCTCCCGATGCACCTCATAACAAATATACATACGCCCTGCTATAATGCTGACGATACCACTACAACGGAGGAAATGTGAAGAAATTCATACCCAACTACAGAGTTAACAAATCCTTGAATACCTCATCTTGATTAAAATCATCACTTCATTATGAACCTGAATAATGGTATTTCTTCTTTAATATACACTCCACATAACCTTATCGCATTGATCCCTGATCCGATAACCTCGTCTCACACAATATGAACTTCTCAGACAACAAATCACCCCAACCATGACCAACAGCCTCACATGTTACCATATCGCGCCAATAGACCATAACTCGAACATGATAATAAGAAACGACTAAGGAAGGGACTATTCAACTCACACAACTAATATGAACTCTTATCAGAAAATAGGAAGTAAAACACAAGAAAATAATTATAGGAACCTTACCCAACATCACACTGTTGCGGCGTGCAACCCGATCCAAATAACATACCCGTGGCGACGTGCCACCCGATCCACACATAAAATTTACATAAGAAGATATATATACGGAGCTGATTTGCTCACTATTACAAATTACTGAATATCGATCACAAGCACGCTAAGTGCATAATACCATCCTAGGGAGACTGATAAATCCGTATGCAACAAAACTCAAACACAACTGAGGTGCGATATATATATATACACTCTGGATCTCAAGAGCTATCCTGCTCACATAATAACCCCACTGCGCGGGACCTCAACACATAGGAAATTATCAAGCCGTTTCACAACTCGCACGACACAATCACAATATCACATGAATTTGACGAAGACGGAACAACATCCACTGTTCTAATATATTTCCATGAAAGAGCGCTCTACTGAAATGAACATGCCTGGATCGTACGGAGCCCATAATCATATTTAAATCTATCCACAACATCGAGTCTATCTTGATCGCACCAACTAAGCTAATAGCTTTTACCTGGGTCCATATTAACCCACTTTCTCTTATAATACGCAAGAAAACCATCATAGCCGGGACAAACACCCCACAATCCACAACCAAATGAACGGAACACCTCTCAGGCATAACTTCTCAAATAAACAACATTGCACTTCTTTATATTCAGTCCAAATCTTCAATCCATCAAGTGACCACATGTCGCACTTATACAATCTTTTCGCGGTCATGCTTCCACAACCTTCCACACAAGGCAACAAGACACATCAAGAACCCATGACCAGGGTACAAAGCCTCTTCCACCGAATATCAATCTCAGGTGACACTGAAGATAACACCATCTTACTCTGAACTCTCGAATCTCTTCTTCTTGCACTTCCGAGATCATGACATCCTTATTAACACTGAACCGCAATCTCGATTCTTACTCCCAGTTACGTACTGCTTCCCGCACCTAACATGCCAATACGAGGTAGCGCAAGAATTCCATCATAACTTCTGAACAACCAATAGGGTGAACACTTCATCATATAGAAACCTTTTACTTTATTCAATTAAAGGGTACCATCTCAACACACGAGTGAATTCCCACAATCATCCAATATGCAAATCCTTAAGTAGTAGTTTATACCACCCTAACCCTTCCGGGATCCGTCTACACCTGACAGGCCATAGCACTCAAATGCTCCCACACGAAATCCGTTACGACGGCCGACAAGCCTCGCACACACCGGCACAAACCACTTGCATAACTTAATCACATCGAAGGAACTGATCACTGCCGAAAATGTGCCATTTCAAACATGGATAATCAATTTATTTGATTTTAATCATCTTCAATTGCCTCAGGAATAATAGAAACTTCCTTAAACTCATAGCAAACTCAACCCTCACTCATCCTGAGTGGCCTTGATTCACGAGACTATGCTGCCTAAATCCCGCAACCCGTCTCGTATCCTTATGATAATCTTCCTACAATCCGGGGTTTATTTCTCTCACTCCTCCAATACTATCCTACATGTTGAAGCATATCATAGAACATTCCAACCATCCTCCTTTTCTCGTAAATTACTCTGGAAAAGCTCGATTCTTGATCATACTGCTGCCTGAAACCCTTAAACGCCGCATTCTTGACGTTTGAACTCACTAGGACCGCTATTGAGAGTCACCCACTCTGACTGGCCCCGAATACAATCAACTCCAAGGCTCTTCTAGCACATGAACACCTCTTTTAAGTAACCACGCAACCGAGTAACTATCCTGACAACTCACCTACGCCTTAAGCACAAATTCAGAATCTTCCAAAGCCTAACCCTGATCCGACAAGGCCAACTTTTTCACACCTTCATCAAATCCCACGCACAATCACTATTTTAATCCTTTCCCTTATCTGTAATAACTTGCCATCACGATGACAATCCGCAACCCTATGATGACACAATCCTTCAACCCAACTGCAGATGGTGGGACTCCCCCACTTAGCCCGAAGCTACTCCTTGCACCACTCTAGACCCTGCCGAGATCCTTTCTCCTTTGATAACATGATCTTGCTAACCCATCCGTCCAATTCTTCCAAATCCTCTTGCTAACACTCCCTAAATACTCAAATTCTCTAGCATCATTCACACATTCTGCCTCCTACCGAATAGCCACTAGAACCCCTCACCGAGACCTGCCAACCCCGCCATCGCTAACCTATTCACAGAAGATAACCCACCTGAGGAAATCACCCCGCGGACACCTTCCAACGACACTGAAATGCACGCTCTATGCGACTTCAATACCCCATACGACGCCCTGCTTCATTTACCAACTTACTAGTCCGTCCGCTCCTCATGGACATCCATTAAATGCGCGACAATATCTTCAAATTCCAAGCTATGTTGCCGCTCCCCCACTTTGCGACTGCTCGACTTCCACTTCTTACACCTGGCCTCATAGAAATGGAACCACCGCCTAGACTCACTTCAATATCATTCTCTGTAGCTCTCAAACCAGCAGATCACCACGACTTCAAACTCTCCGAAGATCACCTTTATCTAACTGCCTTCATTATGAAAACTTATCTTGTACTGAACCACCGCACCTCACGGTCTCTGATAGCCTCTTCTTGAATATTCCTTCACAATACTCTGACACCACGCAACCAAAGAAACCATAGCACCTAAAAACTTAACACATTCCATTCGATCAAGGACGACGACTTCACGTCACAGGTGCATATCCAACCTCACTTAAAGACACCAAGTATTACTACTTTATCAACCCCAACCGGACCATTCATAATCCAAACGCCTTTCCTCTGCCGGGACTAAAATACCGAAATCTCGAAATCACACTCTGAGAAGACCTCCCTTAAAAACATTCATCACCCCCAACATACGGGCAAACATTCTATCTTCATATAGACATCACACGATAACCAATCGCAAGCATCATCACTACCTGAGCATAGCCTTAAGGCTCCCAGAAACATAACTACTGAGCAGAAACAACATATTATTCTTCTGCAGGGCCATAACAACAGCCCCAACCAATTACTCATGGAAACATCTCGAATTACATCAGTAGCACCATTTCAATTCCTCAAATTTCCTGATTCATAGCAAGTGCTTCGCGATGCGTAAGATTGAGTGGGAATGAACATACGCATAAGCCTCAAAGGAATAAAATCGCACGATGAGGAAATCAAGAAGGGAAGTACTCCTAACAGCCCTGTAGCCTCTCGAAGATAAGTATAGACGTCTCAGTACCGTTCCACAAGACTCTACTAGACTCGCTCATGACTCGTGATACCTAAGGGAACCTAGAGCTCTGATACCATGTTGTCACGAACCAAAATCCCTAAGGTCGTGATGGCGCCGGACATCAATGTCATGCAAGCCAAATCATTAATTAATTGAAATAAATTTCCTATTTTAACATTTATGAAAAATATTTTCTTTCACTTTATTACATATTAACCAAATAAAAATCAGTTAAGTAAAACAATGGTTTAAATATTACACTTAAGCAAATATATCGCAACACATCCCAGAACCCGGTGTCACAAGTACATGAGCAATTTATAAGAATTTATACAACCATTACAAAGCCTGTATGAAATACAAATTGGACAAGGAAATTTAAAATGAAAATAAATAGAGTACGAGAGAGACTCTGTCAGCTGCGGATTGCCTCCGGATGATGCAGCTCACCTAAGTCTCCGAAATCCTCCACATTGCTATGAAAGTACTTGTGCAATAAAATACATAGCAAGTGTAGCATGAGTACAAAAAAATAACGTGTACTCAGTAAGTCGCCCGCCTAAACTCAGAGAGGTAGTGACGAGAGGTCAAATTAGACACTTACTAAATGTTAGTTTAGAATATTGAAGTGTGACACTAAGCATGATTATCATAGGCAATTTATTAAAATCATGAATAAATATTTTCAACTCCGTTCACATTTAACACTTTATATCTTCGTCATATTAATAACAATTAATCAACATGGGTGATTCAATCAAATAACAATAAATCTATGGGAAGGAACAACTTCTTCCAAAATCTTTTTAATAACTTTAAATCTCTGTCATTTCAATTGAGACCTTAATATTTCAGGCCAATAATCAGGAAAAATCATAGCAACTATGCAGTAAATGTCATGCGCAAGAAATGCTGAGGGTCGAACGGCGTGGACCAACAATAATAAACAGTGCACTGTCGAAGGGTCGAACGACTCAAACCATAGATGCATCTATCTTCCCCGCTCGCGAATCGATCATGCGACACAGTTATACATACAAGTAATAAGGCTAGCCTTCTCGCGAATCATACCTGCGACTTAGGTGCTCATATGTACACATATCCACATAATAAATCCATATTTTTATAAAGAAAGCAGTTTATCTCAGGAAAGTGGTGAAATTCTTCTTATGGGAACATGAAAGATAGCTTTTAAATCTTTTTTTTAAACTCATTTGCCATGTTTAATGATATTCCATAATACAACCCTACAAAGTATACAATTATCCATAGAGGAATCAATTCTCTTTCTAAATGATTAAGAAAATGAACTCTATTCTTCTTTAGATATTCAATTCCGATTTTGATTATATTAGCAGTTTAGTATTACAGGCAGGACCACAGGTACAACATGTAAGGCATGCTAGTGGGTCCTAGACTACCCGGACATGGCATAATAGTAGCTACGCACGGACTCCCGTCTCCTCGTGCGTACGTAGCCGCCGAAGATAATAGCATGTACTTAATTAATTCACCTAGGGGGACAATTCCCCCTCACAAAGTTAGAAAGGAGACCTACCTCGCTCCAAGATTCCATAACCGGCATCCAAGCCCTTCCTATTACTCCATACTGATGCACTACGCCCCAAAACTATCCAAACAACAACAACCCAATGAAAATATACTCTAATACTGCAACAAATTCCAAATTATATAATTTCCCAACCCCGCTTAGCGAATTGACCAAAATGCCCTCGGGCCCACGTGCCCGAAATCCGAAATGTCTCGAAGATATATTCTATCCATAGCCTTACTAACTCAATATACAATTTACTCAAATATTCATGCTCAATTCGTGGCTAGAAATCCAAATTTCCATTTTCTAGGTTTCTTCAATATTTCCCAAATTCCTACCAATTTCCTTGCCTAATCCATGCATATAATCTTGTATTTAACTTAGAGGCATGAAGGAGTTACTTACCTTGACATTCCATGAAGGAATCATCTCTTTGAAGCCTCCTAAGATCGCCTAAGACAAAGAAGAAATGAAGAAAATGAACCAAGAATCCTTATTTTAAAATATTCTGCGCAGTCCGATTTCCACACCTGCGGCCAGATCCTTGCACCTGCGCTTCTGCAGGTGCGCCCAAGAGCCCGCACATGCGACTTCCTTTTCCTCCAGCCAGATCCGCACCTGCGACTCATTGCCCGCATCTGCGCCTTCGCAGGTGCGGAAATTCCATCGCACCTGCGATCCCAGCCAAGCTAGCCCACTCTCACACCAGGTGAAAGCAACCTCAGCCTTCTTCAAACTCCCAAACTTGATCTTTTAACCACCCGGAATCCACCCGAGGCCCCCGGGACCCCGTCCAATTATACCAAACTGTTCCAAAACATAATTTGGACTTGCTCGAGGCCTCAAATAACATCAAACAACATCGAAACTACGAATTGCACCCAAATCCCAACTTTATGAACTTAGAAATTTCCAACTCCTACATCCGATGCCGAAACCTTTCAAATCATGTCCGATTGACCTCAAATTTTTCGCACAAGTCATATTCGACATTACGGACCTGTTCCAACTTCCGAAATCGTATTCCGACCTTGATATCAAAACTTCCACTTCCGGTCGGATTCCTCAAAAACCTTCAAATTTCTATCTTTATTCAAATGACTTCAAAATGACCTACGGACATCCAAATTCACTTTCGATCGCGCTCCCAACTCCAGAATCATCACACGAAGCTATTTCCAGACTCGGAATTCCAAGTGGACATCAAGAACTCTGAAACGCACTTCAAGCCCAAATTTATCAAATTCTTCAAAATGTTGACTTCCACAATATGCATCGAAACGCTCCCGGGTTATCCAAACCCCGATACGGACATACACCTGAGTTCGAAATCATCATACAAACTAGAAGGAACCTTCAAATCCTGATTTGGAGGTCGTTTACTAAAATTCCAATCTTAGTCCATTTCTCCAACTTAAGGCTTCTGAAATGAGAATTTTCTTTCCAAATCAACTCTAAACTTTCCGAAATTCAATTTCGACCACACCTACAAGTCATAATACCTGAAATGGAGCTGATCGCAACTTCAAACCACTGAGCAGTGCGTTAGAGCTCAAAACGACCGGTCGGGTCGTTACAATGATGGCGATGAGGGTGAGGCTGCCGAGTAGTGTACTTGTTTTGTACTTGTAGTGTTCTTTTTATTTCCTTTTTTTTGCGGGAATCTATTTGGCCCTTTTAAAATATCTTTTGGAATGATACTTTTGATGTCCGTTTCTGAGTTTTTTATTTTTACTTTGAATGTTTTCCTCAATTGACTACTTTGATTGCAATTCTATTACGCTGACTGTAAGTTGAGCTCGTGCGAGGTCGAATTGTTGCTTAATTAGTTCGAGCCGAGTTGTATGTTAGTGTCTTAATTAATTTGAGCGAGGTTGAATATGATTTGATTCGAACAGTATCAAATGTAAGTCGATTTGAGCGAGTTCAAATGTCGGCTTTTAAATTAGTTCGAACGAGGTCAAATGTAAGTCGATTCGAGAAAGTTCGAATGTTGACCTTAAAATTGATTCGAATGAGGTCAAATATAGTCGATTCAAGAGAGGTCGAATGTCAACTTTTAAATTAGTTCAAAGGTGCGAGCAAGTTCGAATGTTGACTTTAAAATTGATTCGAACGAGGTCGAATGTAAGTCGATTGGGGAGAGGTGGAATGTCTACTTTAAAATTAGTTTTGAACAAGGTTGAATGCAAGTAGATTCGAGCAAGGTCGAATGTTGACTTTGAAATTGATTCGAACGAGGTCGTATGTAAGGGGATTCGAGTGAGGTCGAATGTAAGTGAATTCGAGCGAGGTCGAATGTTGTTTCTTGGATTGACGTAATGTGTAAACTAGGTGGAGACATGTGAACATCATGTGTTTGCATATTTCGTTGTGTTTATACATTCATTGGAGAAGTTTACATGTTTTGCTCTGTTCATACATACATTGGAGAAGTCCCAGTCTATCTAGTCCCTTCATTGGTCGACCTAGAAAAGTAGTTGAGAGGTCGAGTGATGAACTTATACTTAACTTCGAGATGACCTCTTCATCGCATTGTTAAAAACCTCTCCGAGAAAACCCAATTGGGAAAAAATTCGGGTGAGGGAAAAAGAGTACGACTTGGAGAACGTCTATCCCAGAAGTTGAAGTATTTGAGGTGGGTGACGTTCCAATTGTTTGGTAGTAATTTACCTTCCATTGTTTCTAGTTGGAATGAACCTTTGCTTATCACTGCCGTGATTTTGTATGGGTTGTCCCAATTGGTCCCCAGTTTGCCTTCCCGTGGATCCTTGCTCGCCAGTTTTTTGGCCTTGAGTACATAGTCCCCGACTTTGAGCGGCCTAACCTTGACTTTTTTGTTGTATTACCGCTCTGCTTGTTGTTTTTGGGATACTATTCTTATGTAAGCCATGTCTCGTAGTTATTCAGCCTCGTCGAGGACTTGCTTTCTGCTTTCATCATTGCTTGGCCCACTCTCATTTGAATATCTTAGACTTGGTTCTCTGACCTCGACCGATATCACTGCATCAGTCCCATAGACTAGTGAGTATGGTGTTTCCCCTGTTCTTGTCATTGGCGTGGTGCGGTACGCCCATAATACTTCAGGAAGCACTTCTGGCCATAGTCCCTTGGCGTTTCGAGTTTCTTTTTCATGATATTCAATTTCATTTTATTGGAGGATTCAACTTGTCCGTTGCCTGTGGGGTGATATGGTGTGGAGAGTATTCTTTTGATGTGCCATTTCTCGAAGAACTCGATGACCTTCTTCCCTGTGAATTAGGGTCCGTTGTCACAACTGATTTCTTTGGGGATGTCGAAGTGGCATACGATGTTCCTTCATATAAAGGAGGTCACTTCTTCTTCGCGTATTTGGGTGAATGCACCTGCTTCCACCCATTTAGAAAAATAGTCAGTTACAACCAAAAGAAATCATATATTACCTTGTCCAACGGGAAGGGGGCCGACAATATCCATTCTCCAAATGATGAAGGGCCAGGGCGAAGTGAATGAGTGGAGGTTCTCGCCCGCTTGGTGGATCATGGGGGCGTGCTTCACCTTTTTTTTTAAAAATCAGCTGCTTCATTTTTCATTGTGGGCCAGTAGTAGCCTGCTCGTATGCGACATATGACTAGGGCTTGATTGCGGGTGTGAGCCCCGCACTGACGCTCGTGGACCTCTTCTAGGAGGCGCCGTGTATGGTTTGGTCCCAAACATTTTGCTAGAGGGCCGCCATACGTCCTTTTTCACAGATCGTTGTTGATGATGTTATACCTGGCTGCTTACATTCGAAGCTTTTTGGCTTCTTTTTTGTCATTTGGGAGAACGACGTCCTGCAGTCAAGCGACAATATAGTTGCGCCAGTCCCAAGTTAGGTTAATAGTGCGTACCTCAATTTGGTCGATGGTCGAGTGGAGGAGGGTAACAACATTATCTTTTCCGGTTATGCTTTTAGTGGATGTCGCCAATTTGGCGAGGCCGTCCGCCTCGATGTTCTACGGTCGAGCTGGCATTCGTCGAACTCGGGCAGTAACTTGCAGATCTCGGCTTGATATTTTTGTAGTCTTTGTTCCTTGATTTGGAAAGTCCTTGTGACTTGATTTATGACGAGTTGTGAGTCACATCGAAGGACTACTTGTCGTGATCCTAACTTGAGTGCCAATTTTAACCATGGAATCACGGCCTCATACTCGACCTCATTGTTAGTCATGTCGTGACACCTTATGGACTGGCAAATTATCTCGCCTGTCGTGACCTCGAGTATGAGTCCCAATCCAGATCCAGACGCGTTAGAGGCATCATCGGTGTACAGAATCCATAGGTCGTGTATCTTGGGGGAAGTACTAGTGGCTTCCCTTTTGACCTCAGGCATTATTTTAGCGCTAAAGCCGGCGACGAAGTCGGCAAGTACTTGCGAATTTATCGTTGTTCGTGGCTAATAGGTTATATCGTGCTCGCTCAATTCAATGGCCCATTTGGCCAACCTACCCGACGGCTCGGGTTTATGTAGGGTACTCCTTAGAGTAAAGATCGCGACCACCGAGATAGGGTGACATTGGAAATAAGGTCTAAGCTTTCGTGAAGCTATGTCGAAGGCTTCACTTAAATGGTCGATGTGGTCTTCTTTTCTTTTCAACTTGACCAACATGTCGTCTATATATACTTCGATGGTTTTGCAAGCTGTTCTTTGAACATTTTGGTTACTAGCCTCTAATATGCCGCCCTTGCATTTTTCAATCAGAACGGCATAACTCTGTAGCAGTACGTCCCTTGGTGGGTGATGAAAGTAGTTTTTTTCCTACTCTTCCTCCTCCATAATAGCTCATGCGCTGCTGTTGCGTCGATGAGCTGACCAATGTGAGGTAGTGGGAAGTAGTCTTTCGGGCATGCCTTGTTCAAATATCTGAAGTCTACGCACATTCGCCATTTCCCATTTTTCTTTTTCACCATGACCACGTTAACGACCATTAGGGATATTTTGACTCCCTGATAGAGTCGTTTTCAAGTAGTTTTTCCACCTCTTCGCGGAGGACATCATTTATTGTGGTATTGAATTTTCTTCTCACCTGCCATACCGAGGGATACAGTTGTAACGACCCGGCCGGTCGTTCTGAGAGATTTACCCCGTTTTCCCTATTTCTGCATTTGTTATATATTGCTAGCCTGATTTTGTTGTGCTGGGTCAGTTGGTTTGGGTCCGGAGTGGTTATGGTGAGAATTGAGGCATTTAATCTCTTAAAGTAGCCTAATAGTTGAGAAAGTCAACTGAGAGTTGAATTATTGGTAAACGATATTGGAATGCGAATTTTATGGCTCAGATAGCTTCATTAGGTGATTTGGGACTTAGGAGTGCGTTCAGAATATTTTTGTGATGTCATGTGTAGACTTAGGCTTGAATTGGCGAAAGTTAGTTTTTGGCGATTTCCGGTCGGCAGTGGAAAATAGGCTATCAGGGTCGCAATTGAATTCCAGAAGTTGGAGCAGGTTTGTAATATCATTTTGGATATGTCTGCAAAATTTCAGGTCAATCGGAGGTGATTTGGTTGGTTTCGGCATAGTTGGCGAAATCTGGAAGTTTCAAAGTTCATAGGCTTGAATTTGATGTGATTTTGGTATTGTTGCGTTGTTTTTGGTGTTTCAAAGGATCGACCAAGTTTCAATGATGTTATTGGATATGTTTGTGTGTTTGGTTGAGGTCCCGGGGGCCTTGGGTGTGTTTCGGGTGGTTAACGGACAAATTTTTGGCTTGCAAACTAAGCAGATTTCTGCTTGTGTGAGGTTCTGGTTTCCTTCTACGCGATCACGTGAGGATGTTTGCGATCGTGTACAGTAAAATAGTGGGACATGCATTTTGTTCTATGCGATCACGTGGTTAGGATTGCGATCTCGTAGGTTGGTCAAGATAGGCAATGCGATCGCGTGGGAATTTCTGCGATCGCGTAGAGTATTTTGAGGTGCATGTGTGGGGTGGAGAATTTGTTCTATTCGATCGCATGTTTTGGGTCTGCGATCGCATTGGTTGGTTGGTCTGTGCATCACGATCGCATACCAATGTTCGCGATCGCAGTTAAGAAAATGTAATGGCTGGGCAGAATGTTTTAAAAGGCCTGTTGTGCGAGATTAGCTCATATTTCCTCCATTGTTGACGAAGTTGGGAGCACTTTGAGAGGATTAAAGAGGGAATTGAAGGTAATCACTTGGAGGTAAGGTTTTTAACTTCATAACTCGTGTATATGTCGATTCCTAAGTGATTAAACCATAGAATTTGCTGGAATTAAACCTAAATTGGGGAAGAAGGGTGCATGGAAAATTGATTTCTCATTTGAGGATTTGAGTGGGCAATTGTCGTCCGATTTTAGCATTCTTGGTATGTATAGAATAGTGGGAGGACGAAGATTCTAATGATGTAAAATTTATCGAATTCCGAGACATGGGTCTGGGGCCCGGGTTTGGCCGAATTTCGAGATTCTTGTATAATTTGATAGTTTTCGATTGGGTTGAGTTCCTTTGATATATATTGATGATGTTAAACTGGTTTTGGCTGGGCTCGGAGCAATCGGGAGCCAATTTGAGGGGAAAGAGCATTGCGGACTAGTGTTATGGCCCGGTAGAGGTAAGTAATGGTGATAAATCTTGTCCTGAGGGTATGGAACCCCGGACTACATATTTTCTCACTGATTTTGGAATGGCGCACATCTCGGATGACGAGTATGTGGCGCGTACTGATTTTTGGATTGGACTAGGTCCTCTCCGCGGCAACTAATGAGTTGCATGTTTACTCAAAACCTTATGTTAAATTATGTTATAAAGATTTGTGAAATAATAGGGCTATAAGCTGTGTTTGGGGCCTTGTGCCGATCTATTTGAACCCCTTAGGGGCTTTTTACTGCTATTTTTCCTCACTATTTGTTGATGATTTCACTCAGCCTCATTGTGCATACTGTTTTTCGAAACTCAGCCTGATTTACACCACTTTGAGATTTAAAATGATGTTTTGGGTCGAGTACCCTATTATATTGATTCGCCCGAGGGGCCTTTTGAGTGGTTCTGCTGAGTGAGGCCGAGGGCCTGATAGTGAGGTGCTGAGTGATGGTGATGTGCTGATTGATATTAGCGCTTGGGCTGAAGGAGCCACTGCGGAGTCTGTACACACCCACAGTGAGCACACAGAGTGCCGAGTGCTGAGTGCCGAGTGCCGAGTGCCGAGTGATTGGGAGTCATGAGTGACTGTGAGGTGCTGAGGGACTGATTACGAGTGATGGTGAGTTATGCCGGAGGGGCTGATTTTGTGTGTCTATGAGGCATGCCTGAGGGGCTGATTATGATTCATGTTTTTCCCGAGGGGCTACTTATGATTTTACTACTTTCACTCTGTGCTTATGAAATATGTTTTGGCCGAGGGGCTACTCGTGATTTACTACTTTCACTCTGAGCTTATGAAGTATGTTTTGCCCGAGGGGCTGCTCGTGATTTACTACTTTTACTTTGAGCTTATGAAGTATGTTTTGCCCGATGGGCCTCTATATGATTCATTTCATTTTCATACTAAATCTTTCAGTTTGAAGTTGTTGAAAATATACATTTTTCAAAGGGTTTTTCTGAAGTTGGTTTTAAGGCATGATGATTTCATATATCTATGTTATACTATTGGAAAGTAAGGTTGTGTATATTGTTATTTAATGGCATTAGGCTTATGTGTTTCCTTGCTGCTTAGACTTGATTTATTTTCATTATTACTGAGTTGGCATACTCACATTACTCCCTGCATCTCTGTGTGCAGTTCAGGTGCAGATATCGAGCATTAGCCATTTATTCCGCGCGGAGCCGGACTTGCGGGATATAGAGGTAGTTGTTCAGCGTCCGCAGCATCTCTATTTTTTCCTTCTTGTTGTATCTAGATTTCATTTGGAGGTTTTGTATTATGATAGTATATTTTAGCTTATTCTTCTAGATGCTCATGACTTGTTGGCTCCGGGTTTTGGGGTTGGTGGCACTGTTTATTGGCCTACTTTATTTAGTAAACTCTGTATATTTATGAAATGCTTGGATCTTGATTAGGATTTTGAAAGAAATTGTGAACATGTGGTTATTGGATAGCCTAGTTCCACGATAGGCGCCATCACAGCTGGTTTTGGATTTGGGGTCGTGACAACAGTGGGGCGACGTTCAATTTGTATGTTGCTATTTCCTTCGGGATGCCCGACATATATGCATGAGAAAAGGCAAACAAGTCCGCATTGTTAGTTAAAAATTGATGGAATTTACATGGTTCTTGTAATTTGTGGCCGATATAAGTCTTTTTGTTGTAGTCACTCTTATCGAGCTGAATGGAGTCGAGGTCTTCCACAATCGATCACGTAGCCTCCATGAGTTCGGGGTCCTTGATGACATCTTTCCCTTTGTCATCATCCGACCTCGACCTCATTAATTTCTATGATTTTATGCCTTTTCCTTTCAACTGTTGGGTGTACGTGCAGTCTTAGGGGATGCGATAGCATTCTTGGGCTGTGCGCTGCTCGCCGCGGATGCTGAATGCTCCCCACGTGGCGGGAAACTTGATGAACTGATATAATCTAGATGGGACGACCCTCATAGCATTGTCCAAGGCCATCCTATAATGGCGTTGTACGTTGTGTCTTGATCCATGATGTGGAACATAGTCTCCAGGGTGATACCACCTGCCAGAACGGGTAGTGTGATTTCTCTGGAGGTCCGCTCAACTGCATTGTTAAAACCTGTTAGTGTGATGCAGCGTGTCACTATCCTATCTTCGAGCCTCATTTGTGTGAGAAATCGGGGGTGGATAATGCACACGTCACTTTCATCATCTACCATAATCCGTTTTATCTCAGTACTTGAAATGCGCAAAGTAATAACAAGGGAATCATAGTGAGGATAGGTCAAACTATGGGTATCCGACTCGTCGAAGATGACACTTTCTTCGAGGTCATCATACCGTTCATGGTTGATTGATCGCTTCAGCTTATGGGTGGTTGTGAACTTTAGTTGTTGATTGATGCCCCGTCGCCTCTATCAATGATCATTTGGATGGTTCGGGTTGGGGAGGGTGGCTTCGGTGGTCCTTGATGCTGTTCTCGTCCTCGAGTGAAGTTCGCCCTTTCTCGGTTGCTCATTAATTTTCTCAAATACCCTTGGTGGAGCATGTTCACTGCCTATTGCCTTAAGGCGATGCAGTCCTCGGTCTTGTGACCTCGTTCCTAGTGGACTTCACCGAGGCATTCGACTTTCTGGTGCTTGGGTCAGATTTCATGTTTTGTGGCCATTTCACCTTTGGGCCGAGCTTCTCTAGGGCGTAGACTATCTCTGAAGGAGAAACACAAAAATTGTGTGCAGATAGTAGTGGAGGCATAACTCTTTCATTTCGGTGAGTCCCTGTCTGTGACCTTGATGGACCGTCGCCATGGTAAGGGGGTGGTATGGCGGCAATTCTGACGTATGGCTGGTGTCGTTCACGGTTGAGACGCGGACCTACATGATCCCTTCTGTTATTGTTTCTACGATCTTTTCTCGATTCCATCTGGACCGATGTTAACCGCTGGGTTGCTCCGTTGAGGTCGTCCTTGTTAGCTCTCACCTCGGCACAATAAGCATTATGTATCTCGTCCCAAGTGGTGGTGGTGGTGGTGGGGGGGGNGCCGGCTCAACAATTTTTTGGTTGACCTTGAACCACTCCTATTCAGCCTATTTTGGAACGTTGTTACCACCATTCCTTCCAATATATTTGGAAGAGTCATTCTAACAGGGTTAAATTGCGCGAGGAAGTCCCTGGGTCCTTCACCAGGTAATTGTTTAATGGCGAATATATCGTTCACTCTAGTTGCTACTTTATTAGTCCCGGCATGTGCAGTGACGAAGTTATCGGCCATTTCCTCAAATTCTTCTATGGAATGCGCTGGCAGTTGTGAGTACCATGTCACCGCTCCCCCGATTAAAGTTTCACCAAATTTTTTCAGCAGTATGGATGATACTTGTTCCTTTGCGAGGTCGTTGCCCTTTACTGCAGTGACATAGTGAGTGACGTGATCCTCAGGGTCCGTTGCGCCCTAAAATATTTTCAAGTATGGAGGCATTTTAAATGTTTTAGGTATAGCATATGGTGCGTCCTCGTCGCTGTACGGTTGTTCCACGAACCGGCCGGCATTCCGTTTTGGTAAGAGCTTTGGGGCGCCTGGTATCTTGTCTACCCTTTCTTGGTGCTCCCTCATTTGGTCGCGGAGCAGTTTGTTCTCGTTATCCATTTCCTCCATTTTTCTTAGGATTGTTGTAAGGATGTCGTTACCTGCATCATTAACGGTGTGACTGATACCTGTTAAAGGAGGAGGGACGTCCTGCTCATTGGTAGTTGGTGTGATGTCGACTCGTGTATCCTCTCTGCTCGCCCTTTGGGCAGGTTTTTCAAGTATGTTGGTCAGATGTACTCGTTAGCCATGCTTCTAGTAGCTTTTTCACTGCTGGTGATGCTTCTTCCGTTGTGGACGTAAAGGCTCCTGTCCCCTGGGAGGTGGTAACGCTGCCATGAGGGATAGGTGAACTACTTCGCCTAGGGGGAGCGTTTAGTGTCACGTTCTCCTAATCTGCTCCATCAACCTCATTGATGGTGTTTAGGAGGTTAGCAGTAAGGCCTCCCACTACCTTCAATCTTTCCTCTCAATTACCTGCCATGTTAGACTGTTCGTGTTTTGCTATTGTTGTTTTTTTAGATCTAGAAAAACTATGACTTTTACAAGAAAATCACCACATACGGCGCCAAATTGTTTGAGCAAAAAGTATGATACCTTTTTATTAAACTAATTAAATAAAAAGGTGATGGGTAAATTCTAGTTAAATATAATAAGTTCTAGATCTAACACGTGCTTATATGAAAAATGTAGAACCACGGTAGAAACAATTTAATACCATGGGTATTAAATGATGTTGTTTTGGATGAATAGTGGAACAATGATGAGCAATAACTATACTAAATGAAAATAAATGTAAATAAAAAGAATAATTCACCCAAATATTGAATGAGGTGGATGATTCTCCTCTCTGACAATAATGTCAGACGAATGGATATGGGAACATATGAGGTTTTCTCGGATCTGATACGAGAAAAGGTGGAACAAACAACAAATCGAATAACTATGGAAATGTGATATTTTTGTATTGTCTTTATAGAGTCAACTTTTCATAAGAGTTCTTATCAGAATGAATATTACTTGCCTCTTGCGTTTTCTCTTCTACTATTTATATGGGATATTCCCAAAAATCCTAAAAAAAAGTACAGCAGAGGGAATATTCAACCTTTGAGAGTTCCAAAGCTATACTAGTCGTTATTCCTTTTCGTGTTGCTCGATCTCGGCCCGAATAGCTTACTCAGCGCCTCCACATTGTCAAGCCCTAGTCGACCTCGGCCTAATCACCCATGATGAGCCACAATTCTCACACTTGGTCACCTCGGCCTAATCGCCCCTAATAGCTTACTTGGACCACGCGCATAACAAAAAGTTTAGTGCACCGAACTGTCCTTTTGACTAATAATTTAAATAGAAGAAAATATTCTTACAATGACGAATACCCCTTATGTTACATTTTGAGATTTTTTTTATGTTAATTTTTTGTCAATCTCTTGTTAAAAAGGTCTTATAATTAAAATAACATTTATATTGAATTACAAATTCAAGTTTCCTTGATTTCACCTAAATCTCCTCTATTTTATACTGGACCTACTGTACTTCTAATATGCCACAATTGTTCCACTAATTAGCTTTTGACCATAGCTTGACCACTTAGAGCCAAAATGTATGTTTTATTGACACCATATGTATGCGGTTTGGCTGAAGGTATTCCAATAATAAGATAATATAATATTTGGGTCCTTGTATAAGAAAACACAATTTTCACATAATTAATGTAATATTTAGTTGATAGTATTAAATAATATCCGCATCAGGTTATGTGAGATTATGTACTCCTATTATTTTATGGGGGATAAAATATGAAATAAGAATATGCATATTAGCAGAGACTCAGTCTCTTCTAGAAATTAAAGTATGAGGTCGCAAAGAGTATTAGAACCCAGTTGAAGTATTCATTGGATGCATTATCAAAAGTTAGTCTTTCTGCATGGAAATAAAAATAAGATCTAGAGTTAGTCTCAAATACAACAGTGATATTGGATGACCGATTTTTTAAAGTAAGCAAATTAAATATAACAATTTTTTCACAATTAATTACATATAATAATTCTTAAATTTTTTAGAAAAATTAATCCAAATAGTCGCCTACCCTACCATTTAAACTAAAAATAGCCGTTGAATGTATAATATATATTATTACTAACAAAAAGAAAAAGGTAAAAAAGGTAGCAATGTGTTTGTAGAGATAAATAGTGGTTGTACAAGAAGCTATTTAAGGTGTACCCTTCTAGAATCAGTTAGAATTATTAATTAGCACATGTGTGTAATTAGTTATTAGTTAGTGGATGTAAATGTACAAATACCGGAACTGATGTACAGTGAAGTCAATTACATGAATGAGAATTCATTTTTCTGTCTCCTAGAATCTTCTTCCCTCTAGCAACTCAGAACTCTCTAATGGCGGTTCTAGGGCTGGTTTTAACATGGTATCAGAGCCACGGTGCTCGACGATTCTGAGCAACGAACTTCTGGCAACTCCGATCTTCTAATATCCTTCTTCTCTTCTTCGATTTATCTCAATTTTGTGTTGAACTTCTGCTCAGTTCTTCACCTTCTCTCAAGTTCAATTTTTCGATCTCAAAACTTCAAAATTGCATTTAATGGCGAACAATACAGTCGAAAATGCAGCAGGATCCTCACATGCGAACAGTCAACACATTGATTGCAATGATCCTTTATATGTGCATCCTTCCGACACACCTGGGTTACAAATTGTCCCACAATTGCTCGTCAGAACAGAAAATTACTCGGAATGGAGTCAATCTATGAAGATGTCACTCATTGGGAAGAATAAATTAGGGTTTATTGACGGAACGTGCAGTAGATATTTGTACGAAAACAATACCTTCCAATTGCGTCAGTGGGACCGGTGCAATGCAATTTTTCAGTCGTGGATCATGAGCTCGGTGGCGAAGGAGCTTAGAAAGGGAATTGTCTTCTCTTCAAATGCACAAAAGGTCTGGAATGTGTTGAAGAATAGGTTTGATAAGGTAAATGCAAAAAAAATTTATCATATGAATATGAAGATTAGCTCATTGGTGCAGGGAGTTTCTAGTGTATCAGTATATTTTTCGAATCTGAATGATTTGTGGGATGAATTTGAGTCATTGATCCCGAAACCTTGTGATTGTGAGAGGTCAGGACCATTTGTAGAATTTTTACACCAACAAAAACTTATGAAATTTCTGATGGGATTAAATGATACTTATGCACCACAAAGGAGTCAGATTCTCATGATGCATCCAACACCCTCACTTGATCAACCGACTCCATAATTATTCAGGAGGAAAGTCAGAGGAAGAACAGCGGTTTGACAATACAGGGTGGAATTTTAGGAAGTGCTCCTATGGATATTAACCATACTGAACTAGCCTCTGCTAATGCCTTCAATGTAAAACCTAAGAGAAATGTTGGGTTGTACTGTGACTACTGCAAAATAAAGGGTCATACAAGGGAAGGCTGCTACAAATTGATTTGATATCCACCTGGATTCAAATTCACCAATAAGACAATAGGATCATGTGAACAACCATCAACTGTAGAACATAGTGTGACCATTGGGGAAGAAGTTCACACTGAGATGCACTTGAATGTTGTTCCAACTGTTCAGTCTTTCACTGCTGAACAATACCAACATATTCTCAATTTACTCAACAAAGAGAAGGGTCCTGATGTCTCAGCCAACATGGCAGGTAACTCTACCACTGACCAAAGTCCTTGGATTATTGATACTGGGGCTTCTAATCACATAGTTTCAGCCTTAAATCTACTATCATCAGTATACCCTATACCTGAACTCAAATCACCTACTGTACATTTACCTAATGGAAATAATACTAAAGTTACTCATACTGGACTATGCACCTTGCCTAACTGAGAAGTCCTTTATGATGTTCTTTATGTTCCTGAATTCCAGTTTAATCTACTCTTTGTTTCTGGATATACAAAAGAGTTAAACAACTCAGTTCATTTCTATCCTGATTTTTGTGTCTTTCAGGACCTTTTCAGTGGCATGGTGAAGGGGATTGGTAAGCTCAAGGATAGTATTTACATCCTCAATCCCTCAACACCTGTTAGTACTTCTGCTTGTAATTGTGTGTCAGCTTCAGTCGAGTCAAATTCCAGTGCATTATGGCACCGAAGGCTGGGTCATGCACCTCTTGCAGTATTGAAAACGATTCATGATCTAAATAAATAATTGTCCTATATTTATACTTGTAACTCTCATGTATGTCCACTAGCCAAACAAACTAGACTATATTTTCTTGTTAGTACTTCCAAGTCTAATTGTGTGTTTGAACTTGTACATATGGATGTATGGGGTCCATATAGAGTCCGTACTTACAATGGGTTCAAATACTTTCTTATTCTTGTTTATGACTATTCAAGAATGACTTGGACTTTCCTTTTGAGGTTAAAAAGTGATGTGTATGTTATTCTAACTGAATTTCTACATCTTGTTGAAAATCAGTTCTCAACCACTGTTAAGACATTTAGATCAGATAATGGTCATGAATTTTTTAACACCCTATGCTCTAATTTTTTTCAAAACCAAAGGGATCATTCATCAGAGTAGTTGTATTCACACTCCACAACAAAATGGTGTTGTGGAGAGGAAGCACAGACATATCCTAGAAGTAGGAAGAGCCTTGAGATTTCAGGCTAACATACCCTTGAAGTTCTGGGGGGATCGTATTCTTGCTTCCACTTATATCATTAATAGACTACCAAGTACTGTCCAACATGGAAAATTACCTTATGAGGTTTTTCATAGTAAAACCCCTACATTTTCACACATCAGAATTCTAGGATGCCTCTGCTATGCCAGAAAACTTAACTTTCTTGACAAATTTACTCTTAAATTTGTCCCTGGTGTCTTTATGGGCTATGCTACTACTCAAAAGGGGTATATAATATATGACATTGAAGCCAACAAGTTCATAGTCAGCAGGGATGTTATCTTTCATGAAGATGTCTATCCCTTCAAGCATCCCAGGAGTAATTTCTTACTACTCATGATCCATCTTCTACTTCTTCTCCTCACTTTCCCACATCTGATCCTCTACCATCTTTTACATCTGATTATGATTCCATTCCCAATGACACCATTTCCACTCCTAATGATCCTACTCAATCCAGCATTTCACCTACTCCTTCTCCTGGTCCTATTTCCTTTCCTCCTTCTACTGTTTTACCTTGTTCATTTGATCCTCCTAATGATCTTCCTACTGATTCCCTGTTGCCCAGAAAATATGGTAGAACACATAAGCCTTCTATTTGGCTGAATGATTACATTCACCCTCCTCTACCTTCCACTTCTACTTCATGACTTTACCTTTTTCATCACTTCTTACTCTCATCTTCCTGATCATTTTCAATCTTTTCTTGCTTCTTTCTCAGCTGATATTGAACCTACTTCATACTCCCAAGCCATTAAAGAGATAGATGGATTAAGTCTATGAATCTTGATATTGAAGCTTTAGAACAAAATCACACTTGGGATGTGGATTACTTACCACCTGGTAAGGTCACTATAGGTTGCAAATGGGTCTACAAATTCAAGTATAATGCTGATGGTTCTGTAGAGAGATTCAAAGCTATATTAGTTGCTAAGGGTTACGCACAACAAGAAGGAATTGATTTCCATGATACTTTTTCCCCTGTGGCCAAGATGACCACAGTAAGAACTGTTATAGCTATTGCTGCCCTTAGACATTGGCCTTTATACCAAATGGATGTTCATAATACTTTTATGAATGGTAATCTGGATGAGGAGGTTTATATGACTCTTCCTCAGGGATTTGGTAGTCAGGGGGAGTATAAGGTGTGCAGACTACTCAAATCTTTATATGGCTTGAAACAAACTTCTAGGCAATGGAATGTGAAGCTAACACAGGCCCTGTTATCCTCTGGTTTTCAGAAAAGAAGACATGATTATTCCTTATTCACTAAGACTAGTAACAACAAGCTTGTGCTTATTTCTTGTCTATAGGTGACTTTCTTGTCGTAGGTAATGACATGGAAGGAATTCATCAAGCTAAAATTTCCCTGCATAAAAACTTCAAGTTGAAAGATCTTGGAGAGCTTAGATACTTTCTGGGAATGGAGTTTTCCAGGTCTGAAGAAGGCATCCTAATGTCTCAGAGGAAGTATGCTCTAGAGATGATATCAGAAGCAGGACGATCAGGTTCAAAGCCTAAGGAAACACCTATGGAACTAAACGTGAAATTGACAAGTACAGAATATGATGAATGTGTACAAAGAACTGATGTAGATAAGCCATTGGAGGATAGAAACAGATTTCATAGACTCATTGGCAAGTTATTATACCTGACCATCACTAGGGCAGACATTGCATACACAGTGCAATGCCTAAGTCAATTCATGCATGCACCAAAGACATGTCACTATGAAGCAACTTTACAAATAGTGAAATACATAAAGAAACAACAAGGTCTTGGGTTGTTAATGTGAAGCAGAGGTCAAGAAAAGGTGGAGGCATTTTGCGACTCAGATGGGGCCTCTTGCCCCATGTCCAGGAAATAAATTATAGGGTTTATGTTAAGCTAGGAACCTCACTAATCTCATGGAAAGCCAAGAAATAAAGCACAATATCCAGTAGTTTAGCTGAAGCGGAATATAGAAGCATGGCCCAGACTGTAGTTGAGTTAATATGACTGAATGGGTTGATGAAGGAGCTAGGAGTGAGTATCAAGCTGCCCATGTATTTATACTGTGACAACAAAGCTGCTCTGCAGATAGCTGCGAATCCCATATATCATGAGAGGATAAAACATATCGACACTGATTGCCATTTCATCTGAGAGAAGATATAGGAAGGGTTGATAAGGACTGCACAAATAGCCACCCAGGAGCAACCATCTGATATTTTGACAAAGGCATTGGGGAATCGTCAACATACAGTTCTAGTCTCCAAGTTGGGAATGAAAAAATTTTTCCATTCTCAACTTGAAGGGGAGTGTAGAGATAAATAGTGGTTGTGCAGGAAGCTATTTAAGGTGTACCCTTCTAGAATCAATTAGAATTGTTAATTAGCACATGTGTGTAATTAGTTATTAGTTAGTGGGATGTAAATATACAAATACTAGAACTGATGTATAGTGAAGTCAATTACATGAATGATAATTCATTTTTCTCTCTCTCTAGAATCTTCTTCCGTCTAGCAGCTCAGAACTCTCTAATGGCGGTTCTAGGGTTGGTTTTAACAGAGTTAGACAAATTTTTCATTACACCAATTTAGGGGGATTGGTTTTACTTCTTACATTCTACTCATATAATATTGGGTCACTTGTGAGTTGTGTGCAGTAAAGTTTGTCACTTTTACATAAAACTAACTAGTGCAATCTTCTTTGCCTGAGGGAGACTTATCCTTATTCCTGGATTTTGCTTTGGTCATTGCCACTGGCGGAGGTAAAAAATTTGCGAAGGGGATTCAAAAGTTTTAAAAATCAAATATACAATGAAGCCAACCAAAAAGATAGATGGTAACATATTTCATTAATAGAAAGAGAAGTTTTCAGCACAAAGATAGTGTTAAGATAAACAAATCATAGTAACAAGACTTTCAAAAGAGATAATAAAAAAAATAACTATGTACATTATTACAACTAAACACGACGTGGTTTCATATCTTGAATTTTTTTAATAATAGCATCATTAGAAATTCTATCAAACACATTTTTTCTACATAAGGCACCAAACAACCGCTAAAGAATTCATCATTCATTCAATTTCGTAAGTCATTCTTGATAAACTTTATCGCCAAAAAAGCTCTTTCAACAGATGCAGTAGCAACTTGTAGAAGCAAAGTAAGTTTCACTAAGCGAAATACAAGAGGATAATTTGAATGCTTCTTTGTCTGAACTGATCCTTTTGAAAAATTACAAAGCCCATGTAGGTCGGAGAATCTTTCATCAACATCACACACATCAATAATATAACTTGCAAGCTGATTTTCAAGAGCATCCATACTAAATTCATCAAAGTCATCGGGATATAACTCAACCATTATCATTATTTTCATGATGTCAAAACTTGAAAATGAGCTAATTGTATTCAAACAAGCAATTCTATGAAGCAGATACGTCTTCACTTCATCAAAACATTCATTAAGTTATTGAATTTTTCAGTCACTAATTTTACAAAATACTTCAACTCTATAATGAAGTGAGACTATACAATCAACAAGTTTACATCATGATATTAAAGAACTAACGTATGGCTCATCAAAGTGAGGTATCAAAATATCATATTTGATACAAAATGTGGATATCTTAGCAATAAGATATTATCCTCTTCTTTTAACTTTTGCAACATTTTCTTTGATATGTACTTCAACAAGTAGCATGACATGTGCAATGTCTTCCTCCTTTTTTTTTGTAAGCATTTATTGAGCTCATTTGTGATTACTAAAATATCTCTCATCAAATGCAACATGAATGCAATGCCAAATGTTAGACAAGCCCTGAGATATCCCCTTGCTTTGGCTATTTCATTTGTAAATGTTCATCAAGAACAAGCAATTCAAGAAAATCAAGAATAGAGCCAAACATTAGATTAAAATTATTGAAAAATTTAAAGTGAGATCCCCAATGAGTATTATATGCTCTTGAAAGACCAAGTTCTTGATGCAAGCCCCTATTAGTTGTAAGATCACTCATATCTAATGTCTCTTGAATTCTTTCTTTTTGAGATTCTCGAAGTTCATCCACACGCATAAAAGAAGATCCCAATATATTCAAAATATTTGAAACCAATACTACAAGTTTTTCCACTTGGAGACATTTCTTAGAAACCGCAAAAAGGGTAAGTTGAAGTTGATAAGCAAAACAATGAATGTGATGAGCCGATCTACTTTCTCTCCTAATCAATATTTTAAGACCGTTAATTATACTTTGCATATTGCTCGCCCTACTGAAACATTGTCCACACACATATAAGAGAATTAAGGAGTGTTGAGCAAGTAAATTCACAATTGCATTCTCGAGAGATAAAGCACTAGTAATTTTGAACATGAACAACATTAATAAATCTCTCCATCAAAAATCACATTCTATCAACATACCGTAAGACTATAGCATTTGCTCCTTGCATGACGTTGATAAGTGTGGATTTTAACCACTTATTAATACATACGTGCTTTATTTTTAGTCCGAAAGTGCTGGTTTTTCCTCCTAAACTAATGAAATGTGCAAATTACAGGAATATTGGAGAATTGGACCTCAACAAAGAAATCTAACTCGAAAAAGAGTGTTCCGGCCCATAAGGCAAAAAAAGGTGCTACAGGACAAAAGTGCGGACCACATAATTACCTCTGGATCCACAGATCTGCTAACTGAAGCTCAGAGGATGGTTGGAAAAGTGTGGACCACATACAATTTTTGCAGCCGCAAAACATGATCGTATTGACAAGAATTCATAAAGTTCAGAGAGTGTACAAAATGAGCCTTTCCAAATGTAACGTTGTAGAAGGAAAAGTGCAGCTGCAGAAGCTTATGTGCAGTCGTAGACCAAATTGTGTGGTTACAGAAATCCTCCACCTGCAGAACCAAGAAAAGTGTGGACTGCACATGGAATTGTGTGGCCGCAGAACCTCCCAAAGGGTATTTTTCTCAGTGAATTTTCGGTCACTATACATAGACGGGAAATACTATGTGTTGTAGCCATTAGATTTTACTATTTATGGTAATTTGTGACCATTTTGGGTGAGAACACATTAGTTTTAATAACTTAATCTTGTATTATGGCTTTAATTAGTTCTTCTTCTTTAGTTTTTATTATTTCTATTATGAGTAGCTATATTTTCTCTAGGGTTGTGACTCACCCTAATCTGTAAACCTTATGGATAAGTAAGCTAATGTTTGTTTATGATTGGGTGTTTATTATTTAGCCTTGCTCATGCATCATTACTAGAACTAATGGTTGCAAATACTGATTGATTTTTTGACTTGTTTCTTACTTGAGAAAGAGGGACTTAGTCTAGAAAAACTTGGCTAACAAGAAATTGGACTAGTTAAGGTTTTGGCCAGCCTAATTAAAGGATTTGAACTAGATATAGGGAAAACCCGACTTGAGCTCATCATATCAACTAAATTGATACCCAATTGGGCTTGAGAAAGATAATTTGGACAAAATCACTCTATAACCAAGAGGTATTGAGTGAGTAATTTAGATTTGAGAGTTATATAATACACCTCGACCATTAAAACAAACATTAACGTAATTTACCCATTAGGCTAACACCTAGGTGACAATTACATCCCTAGGCCTTTTACCCATTTGATAAAAATAACAAAAACAATTACTAGTCTTCTAGTCTCTTCCCTTTAGTTGATCATTGCTAGTGTTGATTCTGATAAGTAGAAAATAAAATCCTTTGTTTGGAAGTGCAATTGAGCTATTTCATCTACGCTCATCAAATGTACATCCTAACACCCATATTTAACTCCCTGTGGAAATCGTCCACGACTCTTGTTGAGTACTATCTTCCAATGACCGTTTCTACTCACTATTGAGTTTGGATTGGGCGTGGATCAGATGTATCAAGATATTCATCAACTAGCAAGGTGAAGTAATCACCACTTAGTTACTCAATTATAACTTTAGTTGTTTCTATCTTACATGCAGTAACAATATCTTTCTGAATCATTAGAGAAGTAATTTGATTATTTAGAAGAGCATATTCCAGTACATAATCATGAGTATTATCACGGCCGGTCATTTTGAGTATTTTATCCCTAATCCCATATTTATTGCCTCCTATATATTATAATGTGATTATGGGACTTGACGGAGTGTTTGATGTTGGTTTCAGAGTGAAATCGGACACACAGTCCATAGGTTGGAGCTTTAAGTTGAAAGAGTTGACCGTAGATTGACTTATATGTAGACGACTTCATAATGGAGTTTTGAATGTTCCAATAGCTCCGTTCGGTGATTTTAGACTTAGGAGCGTGTCCGGATGTTGATTTGGAGGTCTACAGATCATTTCGGCATGAATTGGAGAAAGTTTGAACGTTTGGAAGGTTGGGAAGTTTGACTGAGAGTTGACTTTATTGATATCAGGGTCGAATTTTGATTTCAGAAGTTATAATAGGTCCTCATGTCATTTATGGCTTGTGTGCAAAATTGAGGTCAATTGGAGTTGTTTTAGTATGAATCAACATTAGTTTTGGAATTCGGAAGTTCATAATTTCATAGGTATAAAATAGGTTGCGATTCGTAGAATCGGTGTTGTTTTATGTGATTTTTGGCCTCGAGTAGGTCCATTTGGGACTTTTTGGTACATTCGGACAGGGTCCGGGGGGCCCCCGGGTGTGGTTCAGAGTGAGTTCCGATCAACTCCAAACTTAGCCACATTGTTGAAGTCCTAGGCCTACTGGTGTCATCGCACCAGCGAGGGTATTGATCGCAGGTGCGGAAGGTGAAGCGTAGAAGCTTAAAGGAGAGCCAAGGGTTGGGATCACAGGTGTGGATACCTAAGCGAAGGTCCGCCTATGCAGGCACAGACAAGCTTGTGCACAAGTGGAATTGGATGAGGAGGCTTTGGGCAGGACCGTAGGTGCGGTCCCCTTCTCCGCAGAAGCGGGCTCGCAGGTTCAAGCCATTGTCCGCAGAATCATATCTCATTGTTTAAGTTAGAACTGCACCTGCGATGGATTTTCGCAGGTGCAGCGTTGCATCTGCGACCCCAGGCCTGGAGAGGCGAGGATCGCTGGGTAGAAAGGTCTTGTTCGAGGGTTTGATTATCATAATCCATTTTTCGACTTGGAGAGCTCGGTGTGAGGCGATTTTTCGGGAGTTTTTCAAGGAAAACATTGGGGTAAGACTTCCTAACTCGATTTTGGTTAAATTACACGAATCTATTGTTGTTTTCATCATTATATTAGTGTTTTGGAGTTGGAAATTTGGGAATATTTTATGGAACTTCCTAGGCTAAAATTTGCAGATTTGAAAGCCGATTTGAGGTCGGATTTGAGTAATTCTTATATGGTTGGACTCGTTACTGAATGTGTGTTCGATTTTATAATTTTTCTCGGGTTCCGAGACGCGAGTTCGGGTATTTTATATTTATAATATGAAGTTGTTTAGGCTAGATTCGATTCGTTCGGAGTTGGATAATCAAGGGAAAGACCTACTAGTGGATTGAGTTAGCGTGATTGAGGTAAGTGACTTGACTAAGCTTGTGTGGAGGAATTACCCTTTGGAATTTTTGTTGATTGTGATAATTGTGATATGTGAAAGTCGTGTACACAAGGTGACGAGTGTCTACATGGGCTAAATATGGAAAATACTGATTTTAGCTATGTAGATTCCTTTCATGCCTTGATTGAGTTACCTTAACATGTTATAGTCATTATTTCTAGTCTATTTTCACATGTATACTTGTCTTATCTCTTACTTGCTAATCGCTCTGCATGTTTAGTTGAAGGTCTTGTTTCCTTTATTCTGTATTCATTGTTTATCCGTTGAACTCTTCACTTGAAGTTATTATTCTTGGTATATCTTGTCGTGAACATGGTATTAAGCTATAGAGGCAAAGTGTAAAGTTGTGAAATATTATTCTTGTTGAGTTATACACTGCAGGTTATTGTTGTTGAGACTCTTGTGTACATTGTGGTTGAGCCATGTGCTCTTTATTGTGAAAACTCTGTTATTGTTGGTTTATGTGGCAAGTTGTGATATTGGGAACTTGAGGTGCGATTTGTGATATGTTGTGATATTGATACGCATGTAGTGGTATAAGATTTTGGGGTTGAAACGCATGCAGTGAGATAAGGTGGCATGATATGCGTAGCTATTAGGGGAACTACTAGAAGCTATGCAGTGTTATTAGGTGGGCTAAAACACGGGATGCTATTTCGGGAAAATAATTTTCAAAACTAAATGTAAAGGCTCCCACGGTGATATAAGGAATTATTGTGATTTATTCTTGTGACTTGAAACTACTAGGCGGTACCTCGGTACTGACTCTTGTTGGTAATTCTTCGTTGTTGCACTTGTTCTTGGTTGTTGTTTCCTTATCATATTGTTATTTGTTTTTCTCTGTGTTGCACTAATTGATTTAGTTTGTGTAGCTAACTTTGATATTTTGTTTGTTGTTTCAATTTCATTAGTGTCATTATTACACTGCTTTACACTTGTTCAATTTTCTTATTTATTCCAGTAGGGCCTTGACCTAACCTCGTCACTACTCTACCGAGGTTGGGCTTGTTCCTTACTGGGTACCACTGTGAGTACTCATGCTACGCTTTTACACATCTTTTTGTGCATATCCAGGTACCTCCTACCAGCCCAGATATTAGCGAGAGTTTAGTTGGGGATAATTTAAGGTATACCGGTCAGCGTTCGCAGGCTTTGGAGTCCCCCTCAACCTTGACTATTCTATTTTCCTTATCTTTTATAGATATTGATGTATAGGATCATGTAATACTTCTATTGAGTCACGTCTCGGGAGTTGTATATACTGAGTCGCAGAGTTTATTTATTATAGTTGCTGAGTTTTGAGACTAACATTAATCATTTCAGTTATTTCTGTATGAATATTAGGCTTATCTAGTCTTAGAGACTAGGTGGCATCACAACATTCTACATAGGAAAATTGGGGTCATGACAAGTTGGTACTAGAGCTCAAGGTTCATAGGTGTTATGAGTCACAAGCAAGTTTAATTGAGTCTCACGGATCGATATGGAGATGTCTGTACTCTTCTACGGGAGGTTATGGAACTGTTAGGAAAAGTTTCACCTCTTTATTTCCTTATCGTGCGAATTTTTTGACTTCAAAATTCTAAATCTCTGTCTTCTATTCTCTTACAGATGGTGAGGAAACGCACATCTAGATCTGTGACCAGACACCTACGCCTCCTGTAGAGCCGCGAGGGACCGGGGCTGATGCATAGGCTGAGGACGTCATGTGGTGCAACCAGAGCAGTTTATCAAGATTCTAAAGAGGAGCCACTAGTAGATCAGTTGGAGAGCAGGCACCTGAGAAACCTATTAATACCCCTGCACTTCAGGAGACCCTCACTCAGTTTTTGAGCATGTTTGGCACGTTAGCTTAGGCGGGTTGATTCCACTTGCTCCTGCCACATCTCAGGCTGGGGAAGGAGCACAGGCTCCCCCCACCTGTACCCCAGAGCAGCGATTCCAGATTGACCAGGTCCTAGAGGTCATACCAGTACATTCGGTTGTCCCAGTTAAGCTTGAGGTTAGGCATCAGCTTATGAGGAGTCACAGCTCAAGCTCGAGAGGCATAAGAAGTACTACCCTCCTACTTTCAGCGGGTTAGGTTCAGAGGATGCCCATGGTTTTCTTGAGGAGTGCCACCGTATCCTCGTACTATGGGTATTGTGGAGTCGATTGGGTTTGCTTTCACTACGTTCCAGCTTAAGGGAGTAGCTTATCAGTGGTGGCAAGCGTATGAGTTTGGTAACCCGGCCTTGGCAGCTTCACTCACCTGAGATAAGTTATCTGAGATGTTCATGGGGGATTTTGTTCCCCAGAGTCATACGGATTCATGGCGCTCAGAGTTTGGGCAATTGCGTCAGATTTAGCATGGCCCGAGAGTTGGAGATGGACATCCCATACCAGAAGGTATTGGATATCGCTTGGAGATTAGAGGGTATGTGGGCGCGTGAGAGAAATGAGATGGAGGCCAAGAGGCCTTGAGATTCTGGTACACATAGTGGTGCCCATGCCCCAGTTGCGGCTCGTCATGGTAAGGGCTTTGTGAGCTTCCCTGTTCATTCAGCACTTCCATCTTCCAGCGGTATTCCGTCCACTCTTAGGCCTTAGGTTGCCTATTATGCACCGCCACCTTCTAGTGTGCCTTCTATACGGGGTCCTTTTAGCAGTCAGTCCAGTCGACCAGGACAGAGTCAGTCTCAGCATCTACGTCCTCCGAGGGCTTGTTTTGAGTATGGTGACACTTTTCATATAGTGAGGGATTTCCCCATACATAGGAGGGGTGCACCTCCACATACTACTCAGGCAATGCGTATTCCACCAGGTCATTAGGCTGCTCAAGCCGTGGTTACCGCACCAGTTGCCACTCCACATGCATAGCAAGCTAGAGGTGGAGGGTGGGCAGGTAGAGGTCACCCTAGACGGGGAGGCCATGCTAGATATTATGGTCCCTCTACTTGGACGGAGACGGTTGCATCCGACTTAGTTATCACATGTATTGTTTTGGTTTATCATAGATATTAATTAGTCTTATTTGATCCATGCTCCACTTATTCCTATGTATCATCTTACTTTGCTCCATATTTGGATATATACCCGTGATTATTTGAGTTCTCCTATATTTGTGTCCACGCTTGTGGGAGATTCCATTGCTGTTGACCGTGTGTATTGGTTGTTTTTGGTTGTTCTTGGTGGTTTTGAGATCAGAGCCGATCTATTGTTGCTTAGTATGGTAGATTTTGATATTATCTTGGATATGGACTAATTGTCGCCCTATCATACTATCTTTGATTGTTACGCCAAGACAGTGATGGTGTCTATGCTAAGTTTTCCACGGTTGGAATGGAGAGGTACTTTGGATTATATTTCTAGTAGGGTCAGTGTTGATACTCCTACCATTGAGTCAGTTCCGGTAATGAGGGACTATCCAGATGTGTTTCCAACGGGTCTTCTAGGCATGCCGCCCGATACGAATATCGATTTTTGTATTGATTTATTACAGATAACTCAGCCCATTTCTATTCCACCATATCATATGGCCCCAACGGAGTTGAAGGAGTTAAAGGAGCAGTTGCAAGAGTTGTTTGATAAGGGTTTCATTCGGCCTAGTGTATCACCTTGAGGTGCTCCAGTCTTGTTATTAAAGAAGAAAGATGGATCCATGCGCGTGTGTATTTATTATCGCTAGTTGAACAAGGTTACGGTGAAGAAAAAGTATCAATTGCCACACATTAATGAACTATTTGATCAACTACATGGTGCTAGAGTATTCTCAAAGATTTATTTGCGGTCAGGCTATCATCAGTTGAATATTCGAGAGACAGATATCACAAAGGCTGCCTTCAGGACTCGGTATGGTCATTACGAGTTCATTGTGATGTCATTTGGGCTGACTAATGCCCTAACAACATTCATGCACTTGATGAACAATGTATTCCAGCCATTTTGACTCATTCTTCATTGTGTTTTTTGATGACATCTTGGTGTATTCCCGGAGCCGGGAGGATCATGAGCATCACATGAGGACCATGCTCAAGACCTTGAGAGAAAAGAAGTTGTATGCAAAATTCTCAAAATATTAATTCTGGCTTGAGTCAGTGGCATTTTTGGGGAATTTAGTGTCGAGTGAGGGGATCAAGGTAGATCCGAAGAATATTGAAGCAGTGCAGAGTTGGCATAGATCATCTTCAACTATTGAGATTCGGAGTTTCTTGGTTTGGCAGGGTATTACCGTTGATTTATAGAGGGTTTCTCATCTATTGCTGCATCAATGACCAGATTGACCCAGAAGGGTACTCCATTCTGGTGGACCGAGGAGTGTGAGGAGAGCTTCCAAAAGCTCAAGACAACTTTGACTACAGCCTCAGTGTTGGTGTTGCCTATGGGTTCGGGGTCTTATACTGTGTACTGTTATGCGTGGCGTATTTGTCTCGATTTGTTGTTGATACAAAACAGTTGGGTGATTGCCTACGCGTCTAGACATATACATGTGCATGAAAATAACTATCATGTCCACGACCTTGAGTTATCAGCTATTGTTCATGCCTTGAAGATCTGGCGGCACAATTTTACTGTATCCCTTGTGAGGTCTATACCGACCACCGGAGTCTACAACATCTGTTCAAACAGAAGGATATTAACTTGCAGCACTGGAGATGGTTATAGTTGCTTAAGGACTATGGTATCATCATTCTATATCATTCGGGGAAGGCCAATGTGTTTGCAGATGCCTTCAGTCAAAACGCGGAGAGCTTGGGTAATTTAGCATATCTACCGATAACGGAGAGGCCATTAGCATTGGTCCAGGCCTTGGTCAACCGGTTTGTTAGATTGGATGTTTCAGAGCCGAGTTGATTTTTGGCTTGCGTGGTTTCTCGGTCTTCTATTTATGATCATATCAGAGAGCGTCAGTATGATGACCCCCATCTGTTTGTCATTAAGGATACAGTTCAACGCGACGATGCAAGGAGGTCACTATTGGGGATGACGGTATGTTACGGATGCAGGGAAGGCTATGTATGCCTAATGTAGATGGTTTGGATGATATGATTCTTTAGGAGGCCCATAGTTCGCGGTACTCCATTCATTCGAGTGCCTCCAAGATGTAATAGGAATTGAGGCAGCTCTATTGGTAGAGGAGAATGAACAAGGACATAGTGGAATATGTAGCTCGGTGTCTAAACTGTCAACAGGTGAAGTATGGGCATCAGCGGCAATGGGAGTATAGCCTAAACTGTCAACATGTGAAGTATAGCCTAAACTTCAGAGGCTAGACATTCCTGAATAGAAATGGGAGCGGGTTACTATGGATTTTGTTGTTGGGCTCCCACGGACTCAAATGATGTTCAATATAATATGGGTGATTATGGATAGGTTGACCAAGTCGGCTCATTTCATTCCAGTGGTGACTACTTATTCTTTAGATCACCTAGCACAAGTCTATATTCGTGAGATCGTCAAAAATCATGGCGTGCCAGTATCCATCATCTCCGATCGAGGTATGCAGTTTACATTGTGGTTTTGGAGATTCGTACAACGTGAGTTAGGCACGCGGGTTGAATTGAGTGCATCATTTCACCCTCAAATGGATGGACAGTCCAAGCGCATTGTTCAGATACTGGAGGGTATGCTTCGTGCGTGTGTGATGGAGTTTGGGGGTTCTTGGGATCAGGTGTGGCCGCTTGTGGAGTTTGCCTACAACAACTACCAGTCGAGCATTCATATGGCTCCGTATGAGGCCTTGTATGGGAGGCGGTGTCAGTCTTCGGTGGGTTGTTTTGAGCCGGGTGATGCTAGGCAATTTTTACGGCCCCAAATTCCCTCCGTAGGAAGCCATGACAATACCTAGTCTCTAAAACTAGGTAAGCCTATCAACATGCGGAAAAATTGAAATAACAACTTAAAAATCTCAAAACATTAATAACTACATAAATAAAATCTGTAACTCAAAAGGTACAACTCCCAAAACCTGGTGAAGTATAAGTCTCAAGCTCTAGTAATAATTTTTAACAATCTTATACATCACTATTAAGCTCGTGTAATGAAATGAGGAAAAGCAGGATAGAAGGGGACTCCAAGGCCTGCAGACGCGGGGAGGTGTACCTTGAAGTCTCCAAAGCAACCTCATCTCACTAATGTCGGGACTAATAGGAAGTACCTGAATCTGCACAAAAAGATGTGTAAAAGCGTAGTATGAGTACACCACATCGGTAACTAGTAAGTGCCAAGCCTAACCTCGGTAGATCAGTGACAAGCTCAGGTCAAGGTCCTACTGAAGATAATATAAAACAAGACAAAGGATATAACAATATAATGATAATGACAATAAAATGAAACAATAAGAAATTTACAGAAAATTAACAACACAGAATCAATACAGTTAATACAACACAAAAGTAAACAAGGATTTACAGGTTAAGGAAACAAACAACCAAGGAAAATATAGCAAATAGAGGAAGATCAACAAGGGCCACTGCCGAGGTACTTCCTCGTAGTCCCAAATCATAAAAGTAACTCACAATATTTCCTTATATCACCGTGGAAGCCTTTACATTTAGTTGTAAAAATCATTTTTACTGAAATAGCATCCCACATTTTAGCCCACCTTATCACACCCTTGGCTTCTAGTCGTTCCCCTACTAGCCACATGTATCAAGCCCACCTTATCTCACTGCATGCGTTTCAACACCAAGACCTTATACAACCACATGCGCATCAATATCACAACGTATCACAATTTGTACCTAAAGTACCCAATATCACAACTTGCCAGAAAAAACCAAACAATAACTGAATTTCACAATAAGGATTCCACGGCTCAACCATAATGTACAGAAGTCTCAACAATAACAACCTTAGTGTAACTCAATAAATGATGTTTCAAAACTAATATTTTGCCTCAATAGAAACCACGACCTTTGCTACTCAATACCAAACTCAACAACAAGATATTCCAAGAATAGCAATTTCAAGTGATAAAGTCACAGTTAAATGATGAGTACCGAATAAAAGGAAGCAAGTAATTCAAATAAACATGTAGGACAATTTGCAAATAAGAGATAAAGCAAGTAGACATGTGAAATTAGACTAAATATGATGACTACAACATGTTAAAGTAACTCAATTTAAGCATGAAAGGAAACTACATAGCTAAAAATTGAAAATTTCACATTTAGCTCGTACGCACTCGTCACCTTGCGTACACGGCTTTTACATATCACAATTATCCCAAATATACCAAATCGTAAGGGGCATTTTCTCCACATAAGGTTAGACAAGTCACTTACCTCAAACCATGCTAAATCAATCGACTAGAAGGTCTTTCCCTCGATTTTCCAACTCTAAACGGCTCGAATCTAGCCAAAATAATTTCATAATATAAATATAACCATAGGAAACCAATTTAAACAATGAAATTATGATCTTTGCAAAGAATTGAAAAATCTACCCAAAAAGTCACCCCGAGCCCGCGTTTCGGAACCCGACCAGAATTACAAAAAACCAAACATCCATTCAATATCAAGTCCAACAATACAAGAATTATTCAAATCCAATCTCATTTCGCCTTTGATAACCTAACAATTTAGCCTAAGGAGTTTATACCATTTTTTCCCCTATTTCCAACTCCAAATCACCAATTAAATGATGAAATTAACAATAGATTCGTGTGAATTAATAAAAAAACGAGTGAGAATTCCATACCCCAATTTTCTCTCTAAAAATCCCTCAAAATTTTGCCACAAACGGATCTCTCTAAGTACCAAAATGAATTATGATTCAATCCCTCGAATTTTGCCTTTTCTGCCCAACCACTTCCGCTTCTGCGACCCTCGAGTCGCTTCCACGATGCAGCACCTGCGGAAAAATAATCGCAGGTGCGGAAAACACTTAAGTCAGGGATTTTCACTTCTGAGGACCATGGCTCGCACCTGCGACCCCGCTCCTACGAAGTGTTCTCCGCTTTTGCAAAGGATGACCAAGCAACCCTTTTCCGCATCTGCGACCATATCTCCGCACCTGCGGACGTGTAGATGCGGTCCACTCCTCGCACCTGCAAACCCAGTTGGGCTAGGCCATTTTTGCACATGCGCTAACCAGCTCACTTTTGTTAGCCCACACCTACAGTCAAATCCTACGCTGGTGCGATGACACCATAACTGCCCACCTTCAACAGAACATTACGTCCAAAAATGATCTGATTTCCATCCGACTCACACTCGGGGCTCCCGTGACCCCTTTGAATATACAAACATGTTCCAACATACATAAAGGACCTACTCGAGGCCACAAATGACCTCAAACAACGCATTCTACAAATCGCAACCCAAATTCAAGCCTATGAACTATGAACTCCCAAATTTCGAAACCAACACAAATTCATGCCAAAACAACTCTAATTGACACGAAATTTTGCACACAAGCCATAAATGATATTAAAGACCTATTCCAACTTTCGAAAGTGGGATTTGACACCGGTATCAATTAAGTCCACTCCCGATCAAACTTTCCAACTTTTGCCAATTTACGCCGAAACAACCTACGGGCCTCCAATTTAATATCCGGACACGCTCCTAAGACCAAAATCACCATACATCAATATAGGGACCGTCAAAACTCCATTCCGGAGTCATATTTACACAAATCAAACTACGATCAACTCCTACGACGTAGCGTCCCAACTTAAGGGCTATGTATCCCATTTCACTTTAAAACTCACCCGAAAACAAAACCAACCACCCAGGCAAGTTGCATAACCACAATGTAGTATAGAAGAAGCATAATTTAGGCTTCGGGGCTAAAATATTCAAAACGACCGACCGGGTTATTACATCGTTCCCCTCTTAAGACAAGCATTCGTCCTCGAACGGGTATAGAGACATAACTGAAGTGGTGAAAAGATGATGATAACAACTACGCTTATCATGCTTGGTCTCCCAAGTCGCCTCCTCAACTGGCTGACCTCTCCACTGACCTTCATTGAGGAAATGTTCTTCGACCTTAACTACTGAACCTGATTGTACAAAATGGCCACCGACTCTTCAACATAAGAGAAATTCTTGTCCAACTGGACTGGGCTGAAATCCAACACATGAGATGGATACTTCCGGAGCATAGAAATATGGAATACAGGATGAACTACAGCTAGACTTGGTGGTAGTGCTACTCTGTAGGCCACTTCTCCAACCCTCTCAAGAATCTCAAAAGGTCCGATATACCTAGGGCTCAACTTTCCCTTTTTCACGAACCTCATAACACCCTTCATGGGCGAGACCCGAAGAAATACCCGCTCCTCAACCATGAATGCAACATCACAAACCTTCCGATCCGCATAACTCTTCTATCTAGATTGGGCTGTACGAATTCGATCTTGAATCAGTTTAACCTTTTCCAAAGCATCATAAACCAAGTCTGTACCCAATAGCCTAGCCTCACCCGTCTTAAACCAACCCACTGGAGACCGGCACCGTCTACCATACAAAGCCTCATATGGGGCCATTTAAATGCTCGACTGGTAACTGTTGTTGTAGGCAAACTCCGCAAGCGGAAAGAATTGATCCCATGAACCCCCAAACTCCATCACACATGCAGGAAGCATATCATTAAATTTTTGAATAGTGCGCTCGGACTGTCCATCCGTATGAGGGTGAAAGGCTGTACTCAAATCCACCTGCGTGCCTAACGCATGCTGAACGACTCTCTAAAATCACGATCTAAGCTGCGTACCCCATCAGAGATGATAGATACCAGCACACCATGAAGCCTGATAACCTCATGAATATACACTAGAGCCAGCTGCTCTGAAGAATAAGTAGTCACCAGTGGAATGAAATGATCTAACTTGGTCAATATATCCTCAATCACCCACACTGCAATGAACTTCCTCCGAGTCTGTGGTAGCCCAACAAGAAAATCCACTGTGATCCGCTCCCATTTCCACTCTGCAATCTCTAACCTCTGAAGCAATCCACTTTATAGTTGATACCCATACTTCACCTACTGATAGTTTAGGCACCGAGCTACATATTTCACTATGTCCTACTTCTTACGCCTCCACCAATAGTGCTGCCTCAAGTCCTTATACATCTTGGCGACACCCGGATAAATGGACCGCAACTGTGAGCCTCCTAGAGAATCAACTCACGCAAGCCATCTACATTGGGCACACATAGGCCGTCATGCATTTGTAACACATCGGCATCCCCAATAGTGACCTCCTTGGTATCGTCTTGCTGAACTGTGTCTTTGAGGACAAGCAGATGGGGGTCGTCATACTGACACTCTCTGATACGATCATAAAGAAAAGACCTAGAAACCACACAAGACAAAACTCGACTCGGCTCTGAAATATTCAATCTAACAAACTGTTCGGCCAAGGCCTAAACATCTAGGGCTAGTGGCCTCTTTGCTACCGGTAGATATGCTAAACTGCCCAAGCTCTCCGCCTTTCCACTCAAGGTATCGGCCACCACATTGGCCTTCCCGGGATGATATAGAATGGTGATATCATAGTCGTTAAGCAACTCTAACCACCTTCGCTGCCGCAAATTAAGATCCTTCTGTTTGAACAAATGGTGTAGACTCTGGTGGTCGGTGTAGACCTTAGAAGGGACACCGTACAAAATAGTGTTGCCAAATTTTCAAGGCATTAATAATAGCTGCTAACTTGAGGTCATAGACAATATAGTTCTTCTCATGCACCTTCAGTTGTCTAGATGCGTAGGCAATCACCCTGCCATCCTGCATCAACACCGCGCCGAAAACGATATGTTACACATCATAGTACAAAGTATAAGACCCGGAACCCGAAGGCAACACCAACACTAGGGCTGTAGACAAAGATTTCTTGAGCTTTTGAAAGCTCTCCTCACACTCCTCAATCCACCTGAAAGGAGCACCCTTTTTGGTCAATCTGGTCATAGGTGCTGCAATAGACGAGAAACCCTCTACAAATCAATGATAACGCCCTGCCAAACCAAGAAAACTACACATATTCGTAGCTGAATATGGTCTGGGCCAACTCTGCACTACTTCAATCTTCTTCGGATCCATCTTGATCCCTTCACTCGACACTACATGACCCAAAAATGCCAGCAAATCAAGCCAGAACTCACACTTTGAAAATTTTGCATATAATTTCTTTTCTCTCAAGGTCTGAAGCACGATCCTCAAGTGCTGCTCATGATCCTCCCGACTCCGGGAGTACACCAGAATGTTGTCAATAAACACGATGATGAATGAGTCAATATAGGGCCGAAATACATTTTTGATCAAGTGCATGCATGTTTTTGGGGCATTGGTTTTCCCAAAAGGCATCATAAGGAACTTGTAATGATCATACCGAGTCTAGAAGGCAGCCTTCGAGATATCTAGCTCCTAAATAGTCAACTGATGATAGCCTGAATACAAGTCAATCTTGGAGAACACTCTGGCACCCTATAGCTTATCAAATAGGTCATCACTACGTGGCAATGGACACCTTTTTCTTCACTGTAACCTTGTTCAACTTGGGATAATTAATGCACATGCGCATTGAACCTTCCTTCTTCTTTACAAACAAGACCGAAGCGCCCAAGGTGATATGTTGGCCGAATGAAACCCTTATAAAGAAACTACTGCAACTGCTTCTTTAACACTTTCAACTATGGTGGGGCCATATTGATAGGGAGGAATAGAAATGGGCTGAGTGGCCGGTAAAAAATCAACACCAAAGTCGATATCTTTGTCGGGCGGCATGTCCGGAAGATCCGTCGTGAATACATCTGAATAATCCCTTACTATTGGAACTCACTCAACGAGGAGTATCAATACTGACATCTCCCACATATGCTAGATACGCACCACACCACTTCTCAGCCATCCATAGAGCCTTTAGAAATGAGATAAACCTCCTAGGAACATAATCTAAAGTATCTCTCACTCTAACCGCGGTAAACCTAGCATAGCCATCGTCGTGGTCTTGGCGTGACAGTCAAGAATATAATGATAGGGTGACAACCAGTCCATGCCCAAAATAACATCAAAATCTACCATACAGAGCAATAATAAATCAACTCTGGTCTCAAACCACTAAGAACAACCAAACACGACTGATACACATGGTCAAAAACAAGGGAATTTCCCACAGATGTGGACACATAGACGGGAGAACTCAAGGAATCACGCGATACATCCAAATATGGAGCAAAGTAACACATATAAATAAAGGGAGCCTGGATCAAATAAGATTGATGCATCTCTATGACAAATCAAAATAATACCTGTTATAAATGAGTCAGATTCGAGTGCCTCCGTCCTCGAAAAAAAGCATAATATCTGGCATGGCCTCTCCCTCTAGGGCGGCCTCTAGCTGCCCGACCTTCACCTCTAGCCGGCTGCGCATGTGGAGTGGCAGCTAGTGCAGTAACCATAGTTTGAGAAGCCTAAGGACCCATTGGAATACGCGGAGCCTGAGTAGTCTGTGGAGGTACACATCTCCCGAGTCTAGGGAAATCCTTCACCATATGACGAGTGTCACCACACTCAAAACAAGCCCTCGGAGGATGTGGTTATGGTGGCTGGCTCAGGCCTGATCAGCTAGACTGTCTACTAAAAGCACCCCGTGCAGGAGGTGCACTAGACAATGGCGGTGCATAATAGGAAGCCTGGGGCCTAGGAGTGGCCAGAGTACTGCTGGAAGCTGGATGATGGAAGTGCTAAATGAACGGGGTGACTCACATACCCCCTACCATGACGAGCTGCAACTGAGGCATGGGCACCACTATATGTGCCAGAATCTCGAGGCTTCTTGGCCTCCCTCTCCTCTCTCGCCCGGGTCCAGATACCCTAAAAAATCTCCTAGTGATCTCCACTACCTGCTGGTATTCAATGTACATATCCAATTCTCGGTCCATGCTAAATCTGATACCAGGGTTGAGCCCTTCGATAAATCGACGGACTCGCTCTTTAATAGTAGAAAAAAAGGCTGGAGAATACTCTGATACGGTCATAAGAACCCTGGCGCAACTACTCAATCTCTCCGCATCATGCATCTCTGAGACTCTAGGGAATAAACTCCCTCAATAACATGTCTGAGAACTAAGCCCAAGTGAGTGAAGCTGCCTCAAATGGACTACCCAACTCATATGCTTGCTACCACCGGTAAGCCGCTCCCTTAAGCTGGAACGTAGTGAAAGCAACGCTACTAGACTCCACAATACCCATAGTACAGAGGATACGGTGGCACTCCTCAAGAAAACCCGGGGCTTCTTCTGAAGCCCAGCTGTTGAAAGTAGGAGGGTGGTACTTCTTGTACCTCTCGAGCCTGAGCTGCTCCCCCTCAGAAGCTGTTGCCCTAGCCTCGGGCTGAACTGGAGCGATCGACTGCACTGGTATGACCTCTAGGACCTGGTCAACCTAGACCTACTACTCTAGGGTACAGGCAGTGGGAGTCTGTGCTCCTCCCCTGGCCTGAGATGTGGCAGGAGCAAGTGGGATCTACCCTGCCTGAGGCAAGGTGCCGAACATTCTCAGAAACTAGGCGATGGTCTTCTGAAGTGCTAGGGCAGTAACAGGCGTCTCGGGTGCCTGATCTCTAGCTGGAGCTACTTGTGGCTCCTCTGTAATAGCTCATGCAGGTGCTCTAGCTGCACCATGTAGACGTCCTCGGCCTCTACCCCAACCCCGACCTCTTACGGCTCTAGTAGGGGGCATGAGTATTTAGTCGTCTGATCCGGATGTACGTGTGCTCACCATCTGTGAGAGAATAGAAATACAAAAATTTAGAATTCAAAATACAACAAACTCGCACGATAAGGATTCAAAGAAGTGAAGCTTTTCCTAACAGTTCCATAGCCTCCCAAGGATAAGTACAAACGTCTTTGTAACGATCCGCGAGACTCTACTAAACCTGCTATTGACTCATAACACCTATGAACCTAGAGCTCTGATACTAACCTATCACAACCCCAAGTTCCTTTTGTAGGAAGTCATGACGGCACCTAATCTCTATAACTAGGTAACCCTATCAACATGCGGAAAAACTAAAATAACAACTTAAAAATCTCAAAACTTCAACAAATGCATAAATAAAACATGTAACTCAAAATGTACAACTCCCAGAACCTGGTGAAGTATAGTCACAAGCTCTAGTAACAATTCTGAACAATCATATACATCACTATCTAAGATTGTGTAATGAAATGAGGAAAAGCGGGATAGAAGGGGACTCCGATGCCTGCGGACGCGGTCAGGTGTACCTTGAAGTCTCCAAAGCAACATCAACTCACTAACGCTCGGGCTGATAAGAAGTACATGAATCTGCCCAAACAGATATGCAAAATCGTAGTATGAGTACACCACAACGGTACCTAGTAGGTGCCAAGCCTAACCTCGATAGAGTTGTGACGAGGTCAGGTCAAGGCCTTATTGAATATAATATGAAACAAGACAAAGGATATAACAATATAATGATAATGACAATAGAATGAAACAATAAGAAATTATGGAAAATTAAGTACACAGAATTAAGACATTTAATACAACACAGAAGTATACAAGGATTTACATGTTAAGAAAACAAATAACCAAGGCAAATACAACAAATAGAGGAAGATCAACAAGGGCCACTGCCGAGGCACCGCCTCGTAGTCCCAAATCATAAAAGTAACTCACAATATTTCCTTATATCACCATGGGAGCCTTTACATTTAGTTTTGAAAATAGTTTTTCCCGAAATAGCATCCCGAATTTTAGCCCACCTTATTTCACCGCATGGCTTCAAGCAGTACCCCTACTAGCCACATGTATCAAGCCCACCTTATCTCACTGCATGCATTTCAACACCCAGACCTTATACCACCAAATGTATATCAGTATCACAGCGTATAACAATTCACACCTCAAGAGCCCAATATCATAACTTAACAGAAAAACCAAACAATAACAGAATTTCACAATAAGGAACCCATGGCTCAACCACAATGTACACAAGTCTGAACAATAGCAACCTGAGAGTAAACCAATAAATGATGTTCAACTTACACTTTGCCTCAATAGAAATCACTGTCTTTGCAACTCAATACCAAACTCAACGACAAGATATTCTAAGAATAGCAATTTCTAGTAAAGGATTCACAGGTACCAAAGCAAATGTACTAGAAAACTCAATAACTTGCAATACTAAAGTCTAAAAGATTCAAGAAATAACAAATAAGAGTCATTAGCTTAATTAAGAATCAACAATTCTTTAACAAAACACTAATAAAATTCTAAAAATAGTTAGAAAGAGAAAGGAACTTATCTGGGAAGCCATGACGGAAGAAATGCTGACGACCGACCACTACTAGAAATCTGGTAAAAAGCGACCACTAATAGCGACCAACGTTGGTCGCTTATGTCAATTTACCGACCAAAAACGCGTCCAAACACGCTTGGTCGCTATATTGGTGGTCTAGCGACAAGCTTTGGTCGCTAAGGTAAAAGGACCAACTGTGCAGTGTAAAAAAACCGACCAACTTTGGTCGGTACAATATTTTAATAATATAAATTTTCCGACCAAAGTTGGTTGATATATTTAAATTATGATATTTTATCAATTATTATAATTTTAAAAATTACCGACCAAAGTTGGTCGGTAAATTAAAATATATATTATTTTAATAAATGTATATTTAATAATACCGACCAAAGTTGGTCGCTAATATTAAAATATGGGTTCTTAAGCGACCAACCTTGGTCGCTAATCTTTAATTTTTAATTTTTTTTAGACATAAGCGACCAACTTTCAAGAAAAAAATAGGGAAGAAGCCAACTTTGGTCGGTTTTCTAGGTTATCATTTTGGCATAAAATGCCTGTTTTGGCAGCTATACCACCTGCCAGCACACCAAAATCCCTAAATAACAATACAATTCAATAAATACAATACAATTCTATACAAAAATCCCCAAAACAACAACAACAACAACAACACAGTTCAAAAAACACATTAAAACTAACAAATTAAAGTTCAATAGAACTAACAAAACTAAGTTAAATCTTATTACAACTAGTTCAAAACCGGTTCTATTTGTCTAGTTCAAAGTATATAAAAGTCAAGGACTGTTTTGTACAACATCATCATCACCGTCTGATGAACTTTCATCTATAAGACAGTATAGAGGAGGGTCTTGTCGAGGACATGAAGAACGACCACGAGGAGGACGGGAGGAACGATCACGGGGAGGATGGGAGAAACGCTCACGTGCAGGTTGAGCCTCTGGCGATGACTTACGAGACCGGAGAATCGGAAAAGCTCCAGTAGATAGGAGAGTTATGATCTGAGCTTGCATGCCAATGTACTGAGCATTTCTAACCTTTTCTCTTTCCTTGGTTGCTTCTAGCTCAGATGTGAGCCTTGTCAAAGTCTGCCGCATAGCGAAGAGGCTCTCCCTATTAAGTTACTCACCTTGCGAGGAAGTCTCTATTCCTTGCATTCCACACTTATAGCTATGGAATTTCTTAATAGGAAGACTGTATACCTTCTCTCATTTTGGATCGTCAGCAGACTCCATCCATATTTTTCAGCATCCTCGTCCGAAGGTTGGGTTGGCTCGCCCGACTCATTAGGTGGCTGAGTGCGGATGAATTCCTCCATGTTAGTTTGGAACCGAACCTATACGAAAATTTACATTGAATTATTATTTCAAAATTTATATAAAAGTAAATTAAAATACTTAATGAGAAGTGAAAACTTACATATACAGTCGAGGCCGGGTCCTCGATCCACCTTTTGTGATCCGTCTCTTTCTTCTTCTTTCAATATGTGTCTCCTTGAATAGCTCATCTTGGTTCATTGGACCCCCAACTTCTTTTCCTGAAAAAAATTAATTTAGTTAATAAACAGAATAAATATACTTTGAAAATTAAAATAAATTAAGCAATTACATACCAATATTTTTTTATTCTCCCTAGGATGATCGCACCTCCAGTGTGCACGGAGCCTCCTTTCTCAGATGCGCGAGCTTTCTTTACTTTTTTGCTCTTCTCTAAGAATTTTACGGTAAGCCATTGCCTTTGAAAATCATCCCATAAATTTTGAAGTAACCAGTCAAGCTTCTTGTTCTTCTTTCTAGCTTCGGAGAAAGTATGCAACAACTTCTTGAGAGCTTTGTGATCAAAATTTGCAGCCACTTTCGTGCTATAGCGGTGTTCCCATACACACTTGCTTTGTATTTCAAAAGTTAAATATTATATGGAAATATCATAAATATAAATAATTAAACTGCTTAAAAGAACATTTATACCTTAAATTGATTGAAAATTTTCTCCTTCAGCGAGAATGGGAAATTAGTCCAAGTCGCATAAGGGCCATCATAAAGTTTTCTGATGGCTTTAGTGATTATCCTCGTAGTCTTATTACCCGAGTGGCTGTGACATGGATGGATGTGATCCATGTGGCTGTGACATGTATGGATGCGATCCATGCGATGCAGATTCCTGCGATCCACGTGGTCGTGAGGCAGCTGGACGGTATGTCGGACGTATAGTCATATCGCCCTGTGATGAAAGACCTGGTGTCTGCATAAAGATGTAGGGCTCGTGATGCTGTGGCAGCTCAGTATAGCCATGGGGTAGAGGATAAGACATAGGCATATGCATCTCTTTCTAAAGAAGGTGGAAAAGATGGAGTATTATTTTCTACCCTCCTCTTTCTCTTCCTAGCCTTTTCTCGACCCCGAGAACTAGTAGGGTCACTGTTACCGTGACCCTTGCTTGTCATCTGCATAATATAATACATATTTAGATTGAAACAAATAAGAAACTAGCTATAAAATGAGAGTTATTTAAAAAACAAACTTATTAAAACTCATCGACGTATTGTTCCTCGTCCGAGAATTCTTCTTCCTCACTTGTTTGAGCTTCATCAGTTGATTCTTTGTCCTCATTTTCTATAATTAGTACTTCGTTTATATCAACTTCTTCCAATATGTGTTCAGGATGTTCCAAATCATTTTCTAACTGATCGTCCACTATTTGGTGAACACTGGAGATATCGTTTTAATATGCAACATCTAACACATTCTCGATTTTCACCCTACCTACAAGCTTAGTTTTGATCGTCCACTATTCTTTTAGGGATTGATAGACTTGTGAAGATCCTAATTAGTATATATAATTTATCATCAAATATATTTGTGTGTAAATTGATGATTCATCGACTTATAACCTACTCAGATGCATCGTTGGATATTAAAAACAAAACGTCTGACCTATATATATATATATATATATATATATATATATATATATACAACACGCTTCGTTGTACTACTTTAACTACATATATAGCATGTTAGAGTATATTTTAGTGTATTCATCCCTTGTATTACAAAAGTGTTAACAAATTGCATTTATATTATTTAGATAGTAAATATAAAAGTGATATTAATTTTGACCAATGTTGACCAAAAAACTGACCAATTTTGGTCGCTAAACACCCAGAAATTTAAAAATAGCGACCAACGTTGGTCGCTATTTGCTTCCCCTGTAAAAATCGAGCAACTTTGGTCGGTAATTTTAAATAAGATTTTTTTATATTTTATAAAATATTTTAAATAATAATATAATTATTTAAAATTTATAACTTGGTCCTACATTAGCGACCAAAGTTGGTCGCTAATGTCAATGTTTCTTTGACCAAGCAAGTCTAACCAGCGCGGTCAACATGTTGACCACTTTACCGACCAAATATTGACCAACGTTGGTCGGTAAATTATTTAAAATAAATATATAATATTTTTTTTCACATTTGCGACCAACTTTGGTCGCTTTTTTTAATCGACCAACTTTATCGACCAACTTTGGTCGCAAATGTTTGGTCGGTAATTTCCATATTTCTAGTAGTGAACGAGGCAACGAAGAGAAGAATAGCAACGGGGTAGACATATGAGATCAGTGGCATGAGGTAACAAAAAGAGAGAGAGAGAGAGAGTTAGGGATTTTTTAAACCCAAATTCCAATCGGTCAATGTTTTAATGACTTTCTATAAAATCTGAACACTCTTGACCACTAAGTCAAGCTTTTGGGGCGGAGCGATTTTGACTTGTGCGAGGCGGGGCAGGTTTAGCATTGTGCGGGTATGGGGCGGGTGCGAGTGCGAGTGCGGGGCAGGTTGAAATTGTTTTTGTTAAAATGTAATGTGGGTGTGGGGCTGGTTGCGGGTTTCAGGAGTTTAAAATATGTTGAATTCAAAATGCCTTCAAAATTTATATTACTAACCTAAACAGTCATGGGTCTTGAATTTCTTTAGCTAGCATTTCTTATGTGTAATACCGTTAAAATTGATTTATGCTACTTCGAGATCAAAATTACTACCTACTTAGAACCAAAACCAAGTAAAGAAGAAACAAAATTGATAGCACATCTAAGACCCAGAATATAGCTAACATTGATGGCTCTTGAATGCATTTTTTTACTGCACTCGAAAATTGATGGGTTTTGAATTTATGAAGTTACTGCACTCTAACTTTCAGTATCGCATCTTATTATTCTTCATTTTAAGCTTTAACAATTTTGTACAAGTACATTTACTTAATTTGTTTTAAGAAGATCACTATTATTTTGGAGTTTTATTTTGGTTTGAAAAGAGAAAAGAAGTAAACAGATTCTTTTTAAAAAATTTACGTTATTTGAAAAATTAAATTGAAGATGCAAGTAACTAATACTATATCCTCAAATTTCAAATACTATATTAAACTTGTGTGTTTAAGCAAAAGTAACAAAATGATTTATTTCTTACGGGGCGGAGCAGGGTAGGGCGAGTTTAAATTTATGCGGGTTAAGTCTCAACCCGCCCTGCAACCCCGCCCCGCCTACTGCCATCCTTACGTACTAGTCATGCTAACTCTGCGATCTTGGACCACGTTTACCCCTGAAAACATTATAAAACAAAAAGGTTTAAAAAATATAGAAAAATGTCTATCTGGTTATTAAAATAAAGATCAACTGGTTTGACTGTTTGATTCTACTGTTGACGTGACAGCTTAATGTTAGATCCGATGATAGCGACAATTTCTTTGTCCAGAACAGATTTCATGCTAGCTCTTATAAATTGTGGAAGAATAAATTGGGAGAGTTAACAAAGGTGGTCGGGGAGACATAAAGTTAGGCCAACTTAACTTTTTTATATTTTGGTCATACGTCTCATCAAACATTGAAATTTCCACGTTCTTTTGAACAGTTTATCCAGCTTCGCTTGTTCCTCGTAGAGGTGGCGGATGTATCATTACAAGTACGGCTTTAATGGAACTCAAAAATTTTAAAAAAATTATATATAAAAATTTATTAAGATCATAAAAAATAATAGATATAAATTCATATCTTAAATTATATAATAAGTTCAGTTTTAATATACTTAAATATTGAATCCATAAAATTTATATTCTGAATTCGTCTCTGCCTCGCAGTATCTAACTCTTGTGCATTCTCCTCCATTATAAATTTTGCTAAAACTTTATACATATCTCCTCATTATCAAACTATGACGCCACTTTTATTTTCATGTTCATCTTATCGTTCCTTCTTCTTATTCTTCGTCATCATCTTTTACTTTCCAAACCATTCTTGTATTGCTCGCAAGTCACTGCTCATGCCACATTATTCACGTCTTCCAGCTAATAACAAGGTATAATTCAGCTCGTGATTTGAAACTATATATGTCGTAATTTTCTTTTGATGGAATATTATTAACTGGGAAAGAGGGAGCACTTTGGAGCAATGTAAAATTGTCTATAGGTCATGTGTTCGAGCTGTGGAAATAGCCACTAATATTTGTATTATAGTAGGCTGTCTATATCGCACGTCTTGAGTTGCGGCCCTTCCTCAACCTTGCGTGAATGCAGAACACTTTGTGCATCAGACCGTCTTTTCATTATTAACTTAGAAATTTATACGAATGCAGGCTGCACAAGAGATTTATTTTGGCACTGATTCGTCCCGTGTAGAAAAGGGTCCTAGAGGAATTGCAAACCTTCAAAAGGTCAAACAAATAGAAGCTTTTCACAAGGAAAAGAACGACAATAAAGGCACAATTTCAGGTGCTCTTCACATTACTCCCTTCATTTCCATCGTGTTTAATGGAATATCTTTTTTGTTTTGGAAATTAAAACATCGAGAAATTTATGTTTTTTCAAGAAAATTTTAGGTAGATGTTGTTCATTGCACACATATGCTAAAGCTTAATCGTTCTTGAATCAATGCTTCTATTATATTTCTAAATTTGAATGGTTTCTTTATCCTGGAGAATGTAGTGGTGGATGAAAGTTTTATGAAGTTTTGGAACGTGTAATTTGTTTACTGAGGCCATAACATATTAACATCCTCAACCAAATTTGAAATTAATTCATATTCTTTTTTTCTTTTTTTAAATTTTGTTTCTTGATTAAACCTTGTCCACGACTGCAATTGGTACAAATATAGAATCATTTTCCGCTTGCTTTCCTTTCTACTGTTCCCTTAGTGTGATTTGCAAGTAATTGATGGGATTACACATGCAGGTACTGAAATGATTTCTCCATCATCTTTGCCCCACGCACGTTTCCTCAAGGCACTAAAAACTAAGGTAATAATTGCAGAAAGTTCTTTTATAAGTATAAAAATATTACCCCATATTGAGGTTGACATACTATTCTTGACTCCTAACTTCTGAACGTCCATTTCCTCATGTTTCAAGTGAGAACGACAAAGTCAGTCATCGCTTTTCCCCCCTTTCAAAATACCACATTGGGCACGTAGAAGTTAAGCACTGAAGTAATTCATTTCACTCTTTCTCTGGGAGTGAAGATTCTATGTCCTTGTTTTAATACATGGAAGGATTTTTCTCTTACCAATTGCTCTCTTCCTTTCAATTTATGTAACATAATTTGATGGAGCAAGAAGTATAAGAAAAAAAAAAGACTTTTGAAACTTTGATCTTAAACATGTTATAATATTTTTTTGTAGTTATAAGAACTTTTGAAACTAATAGTTTTAACTTTTAAACAAGTCAAAACATTTATGTGGCTATAAAAACTTATTACTAGGGATTTTTCAAAATTAGAAAATTATCATTCTTTATAGGACGGATTAAAAGAAAAAATACTGCTAAATAAATTAGAATAGAGGAAGCAATACTATATTGTAATATTTCTTTAAACAAAATAGGATTCCTGTGTCCTCATGCGTGGAATCCTTGACCGTACTTAGCAAAAGAATCACCTACTTCGTTTCTCTGATGCAATGAAAATTTAAAGGACGGATAGTATAGAAAATATTTGCAAAATCATTCACTTAAAAGACACTTATACGTAAGTTATTATAATTAGTCTTGATAGATAATATGAAATATCTTCTTTCAATTTTAAGATCTTTATTTACCGACAAAACAATTCTGAAAAATATGGTAACTTATGTAAGGTTAATGTACACTGATAATATAAGAAGATTATACAACTTAAATCCCTTGTTTATCGATCTTAAATAAGGGATCAGGTAGTTCCCTTTAGTGGCTTTATTGAGTACTAAACTTTTGATCCTCTCTTTCATTTTCCAATGCTTCCAAAAGTTTACTTCCTATGTTTACTCATTCGCTCCTGTTGGGTTTTTTTAAACGGCAAAGGATAAAAAATATCCTTTTACTATTTAAAAATGTTCATATCCCTTTTGGCATCATCGAAAAGTTGCATAAAAAATATGTGAATCCCAGATTTTAAAATTTACTCATGGCCATTGGGGCTACTTCAAATACATTCATGGATTAATCATCAACAATCGAGCTATGTATTTAAACTATCAAAGAAATATATACAGTCAATTAGAGCAAAAAACAACAAATTTCATTGATAGACGATATGATTCTTCCACAATCCACAAAAAAAGAAACAAAAATACTGAAAACATGAGCAAACAAGAAAACATCCCAAACCGGGTCACTGAAAGTTTTACACTAGGCTAGGAGGTTAAGGCTTGGAAGAACTGTAAGCTTGATTTTTGGCTTGGAGAAGGTGCATCATGTCTTGAAGAATTCCGTCATTCTTCTCATTTTCCTTTGCGAGCTCAGTTCTGAGAGCATCTCTCTCAGATTCTACCTCAGCCAACCGTGTCTTCAACCTTGCTATCTCAACATCCTTTGCCCCACTCTCCTGTACCAAGGCTCTGACCGTGCTATTGACTGGCGTCCTTTTAGATAAACAAGGTTCATTGGGAATGGCATGGACCTTATAATCACAAACAATCAGAGTGTTAACCCCAAAATGATCTTTGCTAGTAGACATCTCCCACTTCTTTAGTGGCACCTTACAATGAGCAAGAACAACAGTGAGAATGAAGCCATAGGAAATGTCATGGGCTTTAGAGCCATTGATAACCCTATCGAGAAGCTGGATAATAAATCCAGGCCAGTTGATCTGCCTCCCACTATCCATACATTCCATCAAAACCAAGTCCATGAAGTTGGCAATTTGCCTCCTTTCTTGCCTAGGAAAAATGCGCTTGTCGATGAATTCAAACAACACATTGTGAGGGGGCTTCAATTCACTTTTGTATATAGCCTTGGGCTCACTTTCTTCTTCATTATCACAGAATTTTCTGGTGATGGTCAGGGCAGTGGGAAGGGTGTCTAGGCTTGGCCATTTCAGCTTTTGTGTAATCATTGTACTCTTCAGAAGATACACCTAGTATTTCACCCAACTCCTTTTCATCGAAAGAAATCTTCACCCCTTTCACCAGGCTGATGACTCTTTCATCCTTCACTTCAGCATTGGCCATAAACTCAATAATTTCAGCCCTTGCCAATCTGTCATCCATCTGAAGGACCATGTCCTTCAAGCCTTGCACCTTTAATTTATCTAGCAGCAGAAACTAGGGTTGTGCATGGATCGGATCAAATTTAGCAAATTTAAAATTTGGATTTTGAATTTCAGATTCCAGAAAAGGCAATCCGAATCTGATCTGAATTATATCGGATCATATCAGATTTTAATGTTTGGATCAGATCAAATTTTGGATCGTATTATTATGCCTCAAAGTTGCAAGCTAATATGTATATTTTCTTTTAAAAGAGGCAATGCATTACGAAAAATTCATGTTTATGCAATTATGGGAGTACTATGGTGTCAATATAGCTAAATCTATCAATTGTAAAGGTAATAACTTGGAGGAAGATGTGAATGAAGTACTCACTATCCGAAATTAAAGTGTGTATATACATTGCCTAATTATTTTGGATTTTGGATCGGATCAGATTAAAATATACCAATCCGAATCCGATCTGAAATCCAAAATTTTAATAAATACAACCCAAAATCTGATCCAATCCGAAATTCGAGAATGAATGGATCGGTTCGAATTTCGGATATCCGATCAGAATGAACATCCCTAGAAGAAAGATCCCTTCCTCCTCCAAATCCCTGAGAAGTCTACCCTTCATAATGGTTCTTTTTCCAAATTTCACCATCCAGTCCTTTTCACTATCTGATTCATCTTTCTCTTCTCCACTCCAATCCTTTTCTTCAGCAATTTTTACTTGTTTGTTTTTCACTACAGACCTGGTCCTTTTTGCCAGGGTGATTGGTTTAGCAGACTTTGATACAGATGTAGACTGTTTAGAAGAAGTCTTGGTTTTCTTGGGCTTGGAGGTCTGAACCTCCACCTCATCAGTCACCTTTTCACCTTGATGGACCAGGTCCATCTCATCCACATCAACAGCCTCAACAGGATCTCCCACCTTTTCTTTCCCTTTGTCCATCCTTTTCTTCTTGCTTTCTTCTAAAGCTTTCTGCAACTCTTCCTCACTTTGCTTCAACTGACTCCTTGTGTATCTTCCTCTTGTGAGAGGAATTTCATTAGGGTCAGAGGGGGCATCCTTCCTTTTCTTGTTAACCCTAGCAGTGCCAGGGGTCTTTGTCTTAGGAGTTCTCTTCTTCTTGGATTTATAGCTGTCACCTACCTTTTTCAGTAGATCTGCGAGGGTTTCTTCAACTGATGAACCAGGTTCATCTATCTTTTGTCCCAGTTTAACCAGCCCTTCACCAGCTTCTCCAGATCCACTTTCCCCTATTTTCTTGACACTTTTCTCCACTTTGTATGATTCTGCTCCATAAATAGCCATTCTACTAGTTTCAGAAGTGGGTGAAGAATCAGACCCTCCTTTCCCCATTCCCATTTCTTTACTTCGAACACCCTCATTATCTTTTCTTTTTCCTTTTAATTTTTACCACCTCTCCTTCTGTACTCAGGTGTTTCTACATCCACCACAGACCCAACCAATATAAACCTATTCTCCAAATTTTTAGCCAACTCAGAAATGACCTCAGTAGTAGTATTTGGACCAAAGGTTACCTGCTCAGTATCAAAAGACCTAGTTTCTTCCCCCTCAGTCGCAAACTTGAATGAGTCGTCAGAGTTCTAGGGTTCTTGGGCTTAGCTAACTTTTAATTATGCGTTTAATTTTGTTGATAAACAACCTTCTGCCATCATCTTGCGAGCAAGCATTTTTACTTGTCTTTTCTTAAGTTGAGGGGTAGTTGAGGATGAGGAGCATGACGGGGGTGTACTAGGTTATCAGAAGGGTTAGTCATTTTGTGCTTGGGTATGGAAGAAGGAATATAGGAAAATTGAATTTTAGATAAAGAGAGAAGATGGAGACAATTTTCGACGATTTGGAATTATGAGAAGAGGGCAGAGATGATGATGATCAATTTAAAGGGATGGGGTAATTAATGGGTAACAGTAGGCTCATCAGTCATTTAGAAGTCTAATCAAGCTAAAGTGTCAGTTTTGAATAGACAGTGGAGTCTTCCCTAGAATCTAGGTGATTTAATTTGGTTATGATTCTTTGAACGGAACTGGTTCAATTGAATTGGATAAGTTTAAGAGAAATTTGGCTTAGGTGGGACTCTGCTCATAATTCAAATATTATTATTTCAAATTGTGTAGAGTATAGAAAACATATCGTGTTATCTAGATGAACCATCATTGATGATCCGGGTTCTTCACTGATAATCCTCTTCGTGCATGTCAAAATTTGTCAAAATAGAGAAAATATCATTAGAGATCAATGAGTCATTTTGACACATGGCACAAGAGTATACTATTTACATTATGAGACTGAGCAAAAATTAATCTAGTTATGTACACAAGTTCCAGATTTTCTAACCAAATTTTTTTTTTCATTTTGTTTTTTTTTTCATTGTAAATTCTGAACTGGTCCTTTTAGGTGATCTTAATCATCCCTAATTCTAACATGTTCCTTTAAAAGTGATATCTACCTAGATCTTTTGTGAAGATGTTAGTTATTTGCTTGTCAGTAGCACAAAATTCCACAGTGATCAGTCCTTTTTCATAATTATCCCTCAGAAAGTGACGCCTAACATCTATGTGCTTAGTTCTCTTGTGATGAACCGAGTTCTTGGTCATACTAATTGCACTAGTGTTATAAAAAAAATGGGGATACAACCAAGATCAATTCCAAAGTCCATTAATTTCTATTTGATCTACAACAATTGAGCACAACATGAAGCAGCAACAACATACTCAGCTTCAGCAGTAGATAAAGCCACTGAATTTTGCTTTTTGGTGGACCAAGGCACAAGACATGAGCCAAGAGAGTGTGCTATACCTGAGGTGCTCTTTCTATCCACAAGAAAACATGCATAATCGACATCAGCATATCCCACAAGATTGAAAGTACTACCTTTTGGATACCAAAGACAAAGGTTAGTTGGTGCCCTTTAGATATCTCAAAATTCTCTTGACAGCAGTTAAGTGAGACTCCTTTGGATTTGCCTGAAATCTTGCACAAAGACATACACTGAAAATAATGTCAGGTCTACTAGCAGTGAGATACAACAATGAGCCAATCATTCCCCTATGCAACTGCTGATCGACATATGAACCAGACTCATCTATATCCAACTTTGTAGCTGTTGCAATAGGAGTGTAGATTTCTTTGGAATCTTTCATTTTAAACCTTTTAAGCAACTCTTTTACATACTTCTGCTGATGGATCATAGTTCCATTTGAATTTTGTTTAATTTGTAAGACTAACAAGAAATTAAGCTCACCCATCATGCTCATTTCGAATTCACTCCCCATTAGTTTAGTAAATTCTTTACTTAGCTTATCAGTAGTTGCTCCAAAGATTATGTTATCAACATATATCTGAACTACCAAGAGATCTTTACCTTTTTTTTCAAGAATAAAGTATTTTCAATTTTACCCTTCTTGTAGTCATGCTCAAGCAAAAAATTTGATAATCTTTCATACCATGCTCTTGGAGCCTGCTTGATTCCATAAAGTGCTTTGTCAAGTTTGTACACATGATCAGGATTTTCCTTACTTTCAAACCCCGGAGGCTGCTTGACAAACACTTCTTCCTTTAGATAGACATTTAGGAAGGCACTCTTGACATGCATCTGGTGAATGGTGAATTCCATGTAAGAAGCAAAGACTATGAGGAGTCTTATAGCTTCCAGCCTTGCAACTAGAGCAAACGTTTCATCATAGCCTATGCCCACCTCCTGACTATATCCTTGAACCACCAATCTTGCCGTATTCCTTGTTCTATCTTCATCAAGTTTATTTCTGAAGACCCAGGGGTCTTGGTATCAGATTCCAAACTTGACTCCTTTCGAATTGGTTGAGTTCATCTTGCATTGCATTTACCCAGTCTGCATCCTGCAAAGGCTCAGCAATATTTTTAGGGTTCAATTAGAGATAAGAAAGCATCGAAAGCACAAAGATTCTTTAATGAATATCTAGTTTTGATTCCAGAGGTTGGATCAGTAATGATGTTCTCAGTGGGATGAGAACTTTGATATTTGTAAGGTCTCTCAACCAACTGGTTTCCCCTTGATGTTCCTTCAGCGTTTTGTTGTTATGGAGCAGGTTCATGGACAGGTTCCATTGAGGTTTGATGATCATTTCCTCTTTGTTCTATTCCCGTATCATGTTGCCCAGGGTGGATGAACCTGTTCCATCACATGTTCCTTCCTCCAGTGCAACTTCGGTCTGGGTTGTGGTTCCATTTAAATTTCTTACCAGTCCAATTGCTTCATCATCATGTTCGTATCTCTCAGAGAGGATGTTAGTTTCATCAAAAAACCACATGAACACTTTCTTCAACACACATAGTTCTTTTGTTATAGACCTTATAAGCTTTACTATGTGAAGAATATCCCAAGAATACTTCCTCATCACTTCTGGGATCAGACTTGCGTAGGGAATCTTTACCATTATTATGCACAAAGCACTTGCATCCAAATGTCCTAAGATTGGATATATTTGGTTTTCTCCCTTAAAGTAACTCAGGGAGTCTTCTCTACAAAAGGTCTAGTCATGCACCTATTTATGATGTAGCATGCATTATTTACAACTCTGCCCAAAAGCTATGGGGCAATTTACTAGAAAGAAGCATAGTCCTAGCCATATCTTCAAGTGTCCTATTATTTCTTTCAACTACTCCATTTTGTTGTGGAGTCCTAGGAGCAGAAAAATTATGATCTATGCCATGCTCATCACAAAATTCAGCAAATTTAGCATTTTCAAATTCAGTGTCATGATCAGGCCTAATTGATGCAAGTTGATTAACTAGTTGTTTATGAGTTTTTCTAACAAAAGAAGTGAACATATCAAATTCTTCATCTTTATATGTTAAAAACAATGTCCAAGTAAACCTAGAGTAATCATCAACAAGCACCATCATATATCTTTTACCACCCCTACTTAATGTTCTCAATGGATCACATAGATCCATATGGACCAGTTCCATCGTTTGGGTGGTACTTACCACTCTCTTGAATTTAAAAGAGGATATTACATGCTTCCCCCTTGCACAAGCCTCACAAACTTTGTCTTCTTTGAACTTAATGTTAGGCAGTCCTATCACCAAGTCCTTGGAGACTAATTTTTAGAATTGACTCCGACTTGCATGTCCAAGTCTCTTATGCCAAAGGAGGGGATCACTGCCCATCACACTTAAGCAAGTGAGTTCATTTTATGAAGTGTGTACAAATCTATAGTATATATTGTTCACTCTTTTTCCCTGCAAAACAATCTTGCCAGTGGTAAGATTAATGACAAAGCATTTGGTAGAGGTGAATGCTACCAAGTTACCTCTATCACATAGTTGTGATACACTAATAAGACTGTAGACGTTCTTAATAGAGTGAGAATCAGTCTTACCTACCTAACCAACCCCAATGATCTCACCTTTCTATGCATTTCTAATGGAGACATTACCTCCTTTGAGGTTCTCAAGTGAAAGGAACTGGTCCTTGCTTCCTGTCATGTGCTTTGAGCAACCACTATCCATGTACCATATTTGGCTGCTCCCCATCACTTGAACCTCAGATTCCTCATCGGATTCTTCCTCGGATTCTCCAATTTCCATAAGTGCTTGTTCATCTCCATCTTCATCATCTGAGTCGTCATCTGAGCTTTCTCCCCAAACAGCAACCATAGCCTTTGTTGATCCTATGTTTTTCTTGGGATGAACATGTTTCTTCTTCCTGTTTCTTCATTCAGATCTTTCCTTTTTCTACTCAATTTTCCATTGAGGACAGTTCTTGATGTGATGGTCAGTTTTCCCACTCTTGCAGCAACCCTCATTGGTCAATTTTTCAAGAACCCTTTGTTTGTTGTAATCACTTCATGAAGAACCCTTTACTCTCATTAGGTATTTCTTGAAGTTCTTTGTGATCATAGCCATCGCATCTTCCTCTAGATCAGCACCTTTAGTGATTCTGAGTGCCAGACTCCTTTCCTTCTTGGGCACATCCATCTTCATGGTTTTCTTTCTAAGTTCATAAGCAGTGAGATTTTCAATCAGTTCATCCAACTTAAGAGTTGCAATGTTCTTTGATTCCTGAATTGCATTGATTTTGCTTTCTCAAGAGACTGACAGAACCCTTGTTAGAATCTTCTCAACTTTGTCTTCTTCAAGAAGAATCCTTCCAAGAGACTTAAGTTCATTTGTCAGTGTGGTGAACCTTGTATATATCTCTTGGATGATTTCCCCTTCCTTCATAGTGAAATTCTCATATTGAGAATATAGTAAAGTTCCTCTAGACCTCTTCACTTGATGTGTTCCTTCATGAGCCACTTGCAAGGTGTCCCGAATTTCCTTAGCAGTAGTACACCTTTGAATTCTGTTGTACTCGTCTGGACCAAGTCCACACACAAGCCATTTATTGGCCTTGGAATTATTCTCCCATTTTCTCAAGCCCTCGGCACTGCAGTCAGCTCTTGTTTTTGGCACATCTACTCCTTCAACATTCTTCTTCTTGGTAGCCAGGGAACCATCAGTGACAATGTCCCACAACTCGTAATCTTTTCCAATGATGTGATCTCTCATTCTGTATTTCCACCAGGAGTAGTACTGGCGATTGAAGAGTGGTGGCCTAGCAGTTGATTGTCCTTCGCAATTTCCAGGTGGTACACTCATCTTGATCTTTTCATAAGGTGTTATCCTCTTCAGGGGTGATTTGTGTGGTGTCTAATTTTCGCGTGCACAGATTATAGAAGAACCTGGTTCTTCTATGTGTTCCTAATACTACTATTGCGGAATTCTAAGTACATAAATTAAAGAACATAAGAATTTTACGTGGAGAACACCTGGCTCAAAAGGTGAAAAAACCACGACCTACTTTCCAGTAAGATTTTCCCAAACTCTTCACTAAATCACTGAGCCAAAAACTGTATTTACAAAAACTCTTTTGTAAACCTAGGACTAATTCTAATCCCTTTTAGAAAACATTCTCTAACTATTGCGATAATTCCAAGTTAACTCTAACTTGAATACAATGAGTACCTATTACAAATGCCTCTTGATGAAGCTGAAAGGTACAATATGAAAACACTTACTACAATTAAACTAGAATAAAAGACAGACACTTGGAACTGGTTCTTCTATCTGGTTCAAGTAGCTTCAGGTTTGCACACTTGAATCTCACACGAATTGCTTGCAAAATTCCTTGCTATTTTGCTATCAATTCATGTTTAGCTTCTGCTTTTGTGCATGCTTGTAAAATCAGAACATCCTGCAATATATAGAGTTAATAGATAAAGAAATAACTAGAGTTCCAATGCTACTCTTCCTTGGTGGAAGAGTTCTAATTAATCTCAACTCCTAACTCCTTCCTTATCTTGGATAATGTTCTATTTGAGTAAGAAGTCCTTCTCCTTATCAATTATGCAACCTTTTCGATCAGGAGATATTTATTATGCCAAGTTACGTTTATCTCCTTCATGTGCATCTCACATGCTTGAATCTGCCCATGTCTATGTGTGCCAGTGGTAGACCTGGTTCATGCCTGAGTTCCTTTGTCAATCATCAAAACTATCCTTTACTTGGGCCAACAGGCAGAAAGTTACTAAAGTCTTTCTTCAACAATGACACCTCAAATTTCAAACTTGTTATGCCTAATCATATTTACTTTAGCAGCGATATGAGTTGTGGTTAAGTACATCATGTCAATCAAAAACTTCTTCCAAGAAGCTTGCCAACAATTTGATTCAGTTTGATTTAGTCTATTACAAAAAAATCAAAACGTTCGATTTAATCTCATTTTTGGTGAAAGATCGGTGGTCAAGACTAGTGGTTTGATAGCAGTGGAAGAATAAGTGCGATGAAGCAGGATGTGATGTTGGTGGTGGCTGGGAAAAAACATAGAGGAGGGGGTAAAGTGGATAGGTGCGATGAGGTGGTATGCTATGTGGCATCCACCTCAGCAATATGTCAAGCCACGTGGGTTAATTTCGCCATTATCTAGGGTCTTGTATTTTTGCACAAGTTTTATACCGCTGGAGGACTTTTGTGGACCAATAGTATAACAGAGGGTATAAATGAACATTTTTGAATAGTAAAAAGATATATTTTACCCTTTTCATTTTTTAAAAGGGAGTGAATGAAAAATAAAATAAAAAATACTTTTTGGATTACACCTTTCCCCTAAAAATAAAGATGCATTGTTTCAGATTTTATATAACAAAGATTGTAAAAGTTTTGCATATTTCTAAAATCAAATAGAGTCTGCATTGTGTGATTTATTTTGTCATATGTTTTTTTAATTTGAACTGATACTATTACAGAATAATTTTTCGTTCTATTCTGGGAGAAAATTAATCCAAGTACCTTGAGCAACAACGAGAGATTAAATTATTAAGAACATACAAGAGCCCTATGGGCTCAGAATCTTTTTTCGTTCCTGTTCTGCTTTTCTGATTTGAACACAATTATACTAACGGCTCCGGCTTTTATTTTGTTGCTCGTTTAAAATCACCGATATTTTAAAACTTTCCTGGTTGCAGTAATGGATGCATCCCACCTGAGAAAAATAAAAAAGGGAAATCACTTAAATTCAAATGTCTATCACGCTGGTTTTGGATGATATTAAAATTTGAAAACTATTAAGTTTGGCATGACTTCTTGTTAAACTGTAATGCTTTTTGTAGGGTGCAAGATGGTCAACAGCTCAGGACATAGCAGTGACTTCCCAGACAGGAAATAAGAATTTATATCGAGACATTATAGAGATGGATTACGATCCACCACACCGTAAATCGCCCATTCACAATTAAAACTAATCAAATGTCTCAGCTTCTATCCACATTTATTTGTTTCCTGCATATATGCTATTAGAGCATGATTAAAAGTACTTTATCTTTTCAGTGGTAGTCTACTCAATAAACTGATCATACCATGAGATATTTTTCATTCAACTACTTATGTACTTGGCTCGATAGTAATCATACATAAAGTTCCATTTTAAATTGTTCTACAAGTCCGTTTCTTTTTGTTCCAGGATGGCAGTAACTTGACTGCAGTGGATGTAACACAGAATCGTACCCATATAACATCCCAAGTAATAACATATAATAAGAGTGGATCCTAGTCATATTACACTTTGACAGAGATAATCCCTTGAGTTTTGAACTAGGGATATGCTACTAAGTCATAGTAAAGCATAAATTTTTTTATGGTTTTTTTTAATTAATAAATGCTGCCGGGTACGCTGATTATTATTATGCATTAAAACTAAAAGAGTTATCACAGTGCCGGACTGATCTTATCGAAACATTCCCTAGTTTGTCTTTGCGAAAAGTAGAGAAGCAAATAAAGGTAGTTCACTCCAGAATTACCCGCCACACTCGGCATTAGTATGTGAGTTACAGTTGCTCCCAAACTTCGCTAGTGTGTGCGCTACTTGGTTTCCTTCGCGGTAGACATGCCTAACTTCCGGTTGATTCACTGCTTTTAACAGGAACCTGCAATCATGTAAAAGATTAGCATTAGCTTTAGGGTGAGAATTGTCATGTAGTAGTTGTAGTAATACCTGGCTATCTGTTTCCACTATAAGCGGTATTCTATTTTTTTGTGAATGTAATTGCCAATCCTTTCAGAAGGGCGACGATTTCAGCTTGGATGGGGGATGAGACCATTGGATGGTAGAAGAATCCATCAATCCATTGACCTTCAGAGTTTCTGATGATTCCGCTTGCTCCTCTTTTATCGGAGTTTTTTTTGGTGTACACCATCTATATTGAGTTTATAGATGTTGTGTGCTGGTGGTGGTGGTGCGTGGCTAGAATTCATAGTTNCCATTTTATCAGTATTTTGGTGATTATAGGGTGCTTGAAGTTATGATTTGTGAGACAAATATATTCCATAGCATACATAATTATTTTATTGGTATCAATGTGGTGAGAGTCGTTATTGAATAGGTTGTGGTTATGGTTTAACCAAATATGCCAAAGGATAATAGGGGTTATTATTTCCAGATGTATGGAAAAATTATTTGGTAGTAGGATGCTCGCATCTGATGTACAATTTTTTTTTTATCCAGTCAAGGTGATTTGAGGGTGTTGGTGGATTGATGTTTAGTTCTCCCATATGCTGCTGTTGATAGGGCATTGAAAGAGGAGGTGGTATGTACTTTCCTCTGTACCATAGTGTTTGCAAGAGTTATTTTCTATGATGTTTCTTTGGTATAGAGTAGCCACAATTGGTAGTCGTTGGTGTAGCAGCAGCCAAAGGAAGGTTTTTAGTTTATTATGGCAGTGTGCTTTCCATAGCCATGAGTGATGAAAAGGCTCCTGTTGTGTGGTAGTCCCTATTAGTCTAGTGAAGAGATTGTATGTTGATTTCATTGTAAAGTGCCCATCCTCTGTTTCTTTCCAGAAGAAAGAGTCATTTATGTTTTTGAGAAGGTGATGTAAGTTTGTTGCATGATGTCCAAGATCGTATTTGGTAGGTCATATATTAGTGCGTCTAGATTCCACTTATTATTGGTAATGATACTGTTGACTGTTTTAGTAGAATCTTCCTTGTTGAGTGACCCTCGATTAAGTCCAGTCGTGTGTATTTACTTGTAATCCACCTATCTTCCCAAAGTAGTACTTTTGTCCCGCTTCCAATATTCCAGGCTACACCTTTGTAGAAGAAAAAGTATGTTTTGGCAGCACTTTTCCAGATGTAAGAGTCATTATTTTTTAAAACTGATTGGTTTCTTATTTGGGTGTTTGTATATTTTGTTTTATGAATTTTTCACCAGAGGGTGTCCGGGTTTGTGTGCTATCCGCAGTAGATTAGAGAGGAGGGAGTCGTTGCTTTACACCGCCCCATGCCACCCTCTCTTTTAGGGGAGGCTACTGTATTCCAATTGATGTGATGAACTTTTCTTTTTTCTGTTGTTGACCCACATAGAAAGTTGCATTGTATGCAATCAATATTATTTATAATCTTAGCTAGTAGAGAGTTTATTTGCATGGAGTGTGTATGTATTGCTGAGAGGGTCAATTATATAAGGGTTACTTTACCATATAAGCTTAGTAAATTGGCTTTTCAACCTTTAAGCCTAGTGTTCTTCCTGTCCAGAATGAATTGATAACCAGAGCTTTTTGGTTGCATGCTAGTGATTGGGAAACACAAATACTTACCTACATTTGTTTTTACCTTAATATTTAGTGTTGTAGCCAGCCTTACTTGTTATGTATGTGGTACATTAGCTGAAAAAATAATTTTTTATTTTCAAAAATTAATTCTTTGTCCGGATTGGTGGGCAATAAAGTTGAATATATTAATGATAGAGATTGCGCTAGAGTTGTCAGCCTCAACAAAAAGGATTAGGTCATCTGCAAAAAGAAGGTGGGATATGGTTGGCCCATTGTGACTTATTTTATTAGGTTTCCAATTCAGGATATCCACCTGATGATCAATGCATCATATTAGCGATTGCATGCATATAATGAAGAGGTAAGGTTATAGCGGGTCCCCTTGACGGATGCCTCTTGACGGTTCAAAACACTTAGTAGGCTTGCCATTGACAATGATTGAGGTTGTAGTGGTGGATAAACAATTCATAATAAGTGTTATTAGATCCTGTGAGAAATTTAGTGCTTTTACTGAGCTTCTGACAAAGGACCATTCAAGTCGGTCAAAAAATTTTTCGAGGTCAATTTTTAGCATCATTTTACCAGTTCGACCCCTAGAGCTCTTGAATGAGTGAATTGCTTCTTGGACAATTAATGCATTGTTAGTTGCTCTTCTTCCTGGAATAAAACTACATTGAGTATGGATAAAGAAAAGGGCGTATACGATTGACGATAATTTTTGTAATAGTTTTGTAAACAGTGTTGCAAAGACTTATAGGTCAATATTGGAAGATGCTTTGGGGGTGTTTTACCTTGGGAATGGGAGTTACATAGGTCCTGTTTAAGTCAGGGGGTGTAGATAGTGTATTAAAAGCTTGAGTACAAGTGTGGATGATAGCTCCATGTGTGCCAGGCCAATACTTTTGGAAGAAAATTGGGTGGATGCATCCGGACCCGGTGCCTTAAGTGGTTTGAAATTATTAATAGCTATAGTTATTTCAGCTATTGCGGGGGGCCTAGTGAGAGCTATTTTGTCCTTCTCTGGTAGTATATTAAGGTTGCTTGGGTTAGTTTGTGTAAAATATGTACATTATTCTAGATCAGTTGTGTAGATGTGTAGGAAGTACTTTATGATAATGTCATTAATTTCTTTAGCGTCAAAAGTCCAGTTCCCAACATCGTCGTTAAGACCTAGTATTTTATTTTTCCTACTTCGGTGGATAACTAAGAGGTGGAAGAATTTTGTATTGACATCTCTGTTGTTTATCTATTGGACTCTTGATTTTAGCTTTTGAAAATCGTGCTCATTTTGGAGGATACGGTTATAATCATGAATAAGGTTGTCCTCAAGAGTAAGGTGAAAGTTGGTCTTATATTGTGGGTCCATGCTCAAGAGCCCCTGAATGCATACTAAAAGGAGTCTGTTTTGTTTAAAGATATTCCCACAAGCGGACGTATTCCATTCTTCCACGTGTTTTATAAAGCATGTGATAGCATTTGTGTAATTTGTATTGTTGTTCCAATGTTGTCTGATAATGTTTGGAAAACATGGGTGGCTTAGCCATATTGTTTCAAAGCGGAAAATGAGTTTAGGTTTATTAATATTTATTTCAAACATAGCAATAGTGGGTAGTGATCCGAATGTGTACATGGTAAGTGTGCGACAACCGCTTCACGGAATTGTGCTACCCACTCAAAATTCCCAAGGAATCTGTCTAACCGCTCATAAATTTGGTGTTGCCTTTTTTTCCTTTTATTTTTCCATGTGAAACGTGGTCCGACAAAACCCAAATCAATCATATCAATGTTTTCGAGACAGTTAAGAAAAGCAGTACTTCTACTATTGTTTATGGGCCTTCCTCCAAACTTTTTGGAGGCGGCTGTGACTTCATTAAAGTCTCCACATAGTAGCCATGGGTAAGTATTATATTTTGCTACAATTTCCAAATTGTTCCAAAGAATTTTTTTATTTACTAGTAAGGTGATGGCATGAATTAAGGATAACATCCAAGGTTTTGAGTTGCTACTGACCTGTATATTTTCATAGATTTTCTGGTCTATCATAGCTACTGGGTCCATATCCAATTTTTCATGCTTCCACATGAGGACAACTCCACCAGAGTATCCATCTGCGCTAATTTCAAAGAGGTGAGTAAAACAAATAAATTCCATGAGATCATAGTGGCTTTGCATGAGTGTTTCAGTGAGGCAGAAGATAGAGGATTATTCCGGTCCACAAGGTCTTTGAAGTTGCGCTTGAATTCTTGGTTGTTGTAGCTTCTTCAGTTCCAAAGAAGTATCTTTATTTTGGTTCATTTGTTATTCATGAGCTCCCATCCTGAGCCAATGACATGCACAAGTGTGCAACTAGTGGGTGATCCTCCCCATTGGGTGCCAGCAATGGCAATTCTTCCTCCTTCAGTGTGAGGAGAATGCATATTTGTGGAGAATCGAGAAGGGGTAGGTACATATATTCACTACTATGCGAAGCACATTTTTTGGAACAGTGATGGAGTATCATTTTTCTCTGTTTTCGAGAAGTGTTGTCCATAGTTATTCCCGTAGAGTGATGTGTTGCAATATTTTATCTTGGATGTTTAGTGCGTGAACTCCTCAGTTGTTTAGTAGGTTGATTATGTCTCCTTCCGAATTCAAAGGGGACAATGGCGGTGCTGGTGCATCCACTGTTACTGCCTCCAGTGGTAGTGCTTCCACTGTGATGTCAAGTGTCGCCAGTAGCTGCAACTCCCTTGGTCCAGTGATGAAGGCAACCAAGTGCTTGGTGGGGGCGTATGAATTTGTTGTTCCTCCTGGGCTTCCATTTGGATCAGAACCTGCAGTTGTTGCTGCACCTGTGGTTGCTGGTAGGACACATACATGTGGTGTTATCGTTGAGTTGCTTCGGTGAGGTGGTTTACCATATTTAAAGCTGACATCTCCATGTTGTGCAAGGTTTCCATGTCGACTACTGTGTTGGGTCCCCAATCCTGTATTTGGTCGACTAGGTCTTATGTGTTCTCTAGGAAGAACTATGCATGTAGCTGTAATCCCACAACGTCCAACCAAGGGGTCGATGGTGGGTGATGTATTATAGGGACTGGCATTACTAGAACTACTATTGTTTTGAAGTAGTAGTGTGCTTGGAAGTGATTGTGGTAGCATGAAGGGTGTTGGTGGATCTCCCGCATATGCTGTGGGTATTGGTGGGATAGCGCTGGTGGTGGCATTGCTGGTAATGGCGATACATGTTGTTGTTGAGAAGAAATGGGAAATGGTGCTTGGGAAGGGAGTGAATGTGATGAGGTATAATGGCCGGTTGGAATGGAGTTGGGTATGTTGCTTGGGCATGTGGCTTTTGTGGGTGGGTGATTGATGGGAAGGGACTGGGTGAGTGATGGATGTGAGAGGTCTTGGTAGTGGCGTCAGTGAGAGGGTGAGGATGGGTAATGGGGAGGGAGTATGCTTCATAGGTTGAAATGATTTCATGTAGGGTAGTCTTTTTTGGAGAGGTACTAGGGTGTTTTCTTTTTTTATGTGAACTTGTAGGATTTTACTGCCGCATAGGGTATTAGTTTTTTTGTCATTGAGCACTTTTGGGTGTTCCTTTTTGGTATTTTTGTTATTTTCTACAGTCACTGTCTTTGAGGCTTCAGTAGAGGAGTTAACAGAAAATGTTACTTTTGTTATTGCTATAGGTGATGGGCAAGTAGGTGTTTGGGCTGAAAATAAAAATAGGTTATTTGTTTAATTTTTACTATAGCCGGCAGAGGAAGACGTTTGTGATGTGATTTTCGTGGCAGCTTTCTCTTTCTTCTATTTTGGTAGTTTATGTCTTAATTCCGGTTGACTAAGGACTAAGAATTGATTTTTTTGGGTAAATGTAGTTGATTCTTGATAAATTGTAGAGGTGGAAAATGGGGCAGGTACCTTTGTCCCAAAGTTTGGATTTTTTGAAGATGATGGGGTGCTTTTAGGTGTTGAGATGGTAGGGGTCATGATGTTGATGTAGGTGTAATTTCCTAAATCAATTTAGTCTTGTTGTTTTCTTATTACCATCAGTTGTTTCAACGGGATTTGTTTTTTGACGTTCCCACTCTTTTTTCCCCTTAAATGTTATTTTTGTTTTTTCATTCTTCGTTTCCTTTTTCTAAATTGTTCTTTTTCTTTTTCTTTTCCTGTAAATTTTGGGGGAGAAGTTGGGGTGGTGTACCTTTTGCTGGAGTATGACACCGTCTTCCACTGTCCATGTGTACTTTTTGGTGCTTCGCTTTCCTGAGTCGTTGCGGAAGTTGTTGCCCTATTTGGGTATTGATATAGGTCGTGTCCCAGGTTTTCGCAAATTGTGTACAGTGGGTTGGTATCTTCGTAGTGAATATCCTGTAGATATTTTCCAATCATGACATTTGTTTGTAATGATTTCCCTAGTGGCGCTAGTATACATAGCCTTGCATACTGTCCCCTGGTTGTGTTAGTTGTGCAGCTATCGATCTTCAACATATCTCCTATCATTTGGCCTATTTTCTTTAGTATTTCAAACTCATAGTATTCTGTGGGTAGTTCTTGAAGTTCTCTCCAGATGGTGGAAAACTTGATGTGGTTTGCGTTTGAGTTAAATTTTGGTGTCCATTTCCTGACTGTAAGGTACTATGATCCAATAAACCAAGGTCTGTAGTTGACGATTCTTAGGTAGTGGTCTGTGGATCCGAAGATATCTTTGTAAGGTATTAATCGTTGCCCATATCTATTAAACTAAGGGGTTTAGATGAGTTCCAGGTTTTATGAATTTTGGTACACAATAAGTTGTACCCCATACGTTTTACTAGTAGTTTAATAATTATGGACTACTTCCAGGGTTCATTGAGTCTGGTTTTGTCCTCAGCTGTGATGGGTATGAAACTTGGGTGATTTTATGGATTATCATTTTTTTCTTCTAGTGTAAGTGTACTAAAAAGTGTACAATCAAAATCCACGGGAGTAAAAGTTTGATGGTTGATTACCTTATCTCTATAGCTTGGTTCCATAAATGATTTGTGTACACTCCGTGAAATGAGATCCTCTTCTTCTTTGGTTGCGGTGCTGTTTGTCATGATGACCTGCTTTTGGATTTCAGCGTCTTTGATGGTGTTTTGCAGATTTCCGGCATCGATAGCATAGATTGGTTGTTGTTGATTGATGTGAGTAGTGAAAGTAAGGATAGAGATTTGCTTTCATTTTCGGTGGATTTTTGTTGTAAGTTGGTTGGTTCTCTCTATAAAGGGTTAAAGAGAAGTCATAGCGTAAATAGTCATCACATGCCCAAGTTGTGAAAGATTTCTTTTATGACTTAAAATATCATAATATATTGTTGACTATAAAATCATGCCTAAAGTTTAAATGGAAAGTTAAATTATTTTAAATACAAAAGATTGTTAAAATAGACTAAAAAGGAGAGAGAGTTATATAAAATTAAAAGAAAAGACAACTATGCATTTAGCATGTATGACATTTTCCATCTTGCATATGATAAAGAAAAAGAAATCATTTCCTTTAAATAAATTAAAATAGAAAAATGTTTCACATAAAATATGAGACAAATGAAATACTAGCTTTATTCCTAGCACGTTTGTTTTATGGTTGTGCAGCTGAAAACTGCCCCTCTAAATCTGTCAACCCGTGATCAAGCTGCACAGGGTAAAATTGGTCCGTAATAAATGATCAAATGGTAGCATACCCGTGGAACCAATGACAGATAAAAGGTAAATCACTTGACAATCAGTATTGGGAACAACAACTGTAGCTAGTATCGAATAAACCCCGAAAGGAGCCTGGTCAACTGGAGCACTTCGAATGTTTTCCATCTGATAGCATTCAATGACGAATATTCTCTAACATTAAATGGATAGCCGTTGCATAGAATATTTGCATTTACATCATGTCGTTACATATTCATCAATGGACTCTTTATTGCATTTAAGAGGGGCTTGATCATAGGATCTTGTTTCCCTAGGTATAGCTATAAATAATAGGCTCAACAAACATTATAAGACAAGAAAGTCTTGGAAAAACTTATGTTGTATTCCATCCTCACGCTCAATTAGTCAATTTTATTTGCTCTTTTATATTACCATCATTTTTGTCCTCGGAGACACTATTCTCGGATCTAGGCTTGCCATTTTTTTCAATCTTAATCGCTAAGTCTTACTTTTAATCTTATTTATTTACTATTTTTGGATCAAATCAGTTCACTTGTCTATAAACCACATAATAAATTCAACCGAACCTTTCTACGGGTAAACAGTTTGGCGCCCACTGTGGGGCTTAGACAGTTGCGTAATTGAGTTGATCTTTGCGTTTGTAACTAACTTGTTTGATTTTTTCCTTAGCAAGAAATCGAAAATGGCGGCTAATGATGTCAATATAGCACGCAAAATTGAGGGACACGAAAATCTGTTTCAATATAAGGATTCAATCAGCGATACCCATAACGAATGGGGGAGCAACCCCAGTTCGTCAAGGGGCAGTACCCTCGGCATGCACGAGAGCCAACTCCCGATGATGCGGAAGAGGAACACATATTAGAAACAGTAAGAATCCTGAGAGAACAATAGAAGCCCATCATGTGCCATTTCTCAAGGCAAGATCAGGTGATGACGGAGTTGAAGCAAACGTTGTCAGGCACTTCCAACAATGCAAATGGAAGGGGCCCAGTTCCTCCCGGCTTTCCTAGAAATCAAATGGCTCAAAAAGCTGATAATAATACCATGAGGGGTGAAGTCAGTTTCAACAGTGCCGAGGGGACTAGTAAACGGTAATGATCCCTTCAAAGATGATCTGATGAGGTTTATGAGAGAAATGAATGAACAGATGGATCAAAATGTGAAGGAGTTTTATGCCCGAATGGATCAAATTTCAAGCGCACCACAGGTTTTGAAGGGCCGAGATTCGAAAAAAATACACTCAGTTGCCGTTTAAATCGAGCGCAATACCAGAGTTAATTTCGAAGAGGTTCAAGATGCTGGACATACCAAAATATGATGGGATTGCAGAGCTGCAGGAGCACATCACAACTTACACCACGGCTGTGAAAGGGAATGGTTTGGCTTAACATGTGATCGAATTGGTTCTACATAACAAGTTTGGAGAAACCCTCATGAATGGGCCCCTGACATGGTATTCACTTTTACCCGAGCATTCAATTGACTCTTTTAGAATGCTTGCAGATTCATTCATTAAAGCCCATGCGAGGCCAGAAAGGTCCATGCCAGGAAGGTGGACAAGTTCAGGACCGCACAAGGCGAGTCCGAATTATTATGGGAATTCATGATCAGATTCCAAAAAGACAAGATTCTGCTACCCACCGTACCAGACGAGTGGGCAGTAGAGGCGTTCACAAAAGATTTGAATTTGAGGAGCTCCGAAACCTCCCGAAAGTTGAAGGAAAGCCTACTCAAATTCCAAGCGACTACATTGGAAGATGTTCATAACCGTTATGAGTCGAAATTAAGGATAGAAGATGATTAACTTGAATTCCAACATCAACCAAGCGATGGTACCGAGATAAGAACCTAGATAAGTTCAAAAGAAATTTCGATATGGACCGATAATCTTCTAAAGGTATTATCTTGCCATATGAGAGAACCAAAAGATACAACAGCAAAGGGTTCTGGGCCTCAGATAGGCTTTCCCCCCATAGACAAATTGACTGTGGCCTGAACAACAAATCATTACAAGAAACAGAGGTATCGGGGGCTCGGGATTCCACATACCCCAGGCTGTCCGATTAAAATTTTAGCATCAGTGTAGTTTAGTTGGTATCAACAATGAGGAATATCAAGGAAGCACGATTCCCGACGCCAATCAAATTCGATCTTAGCTAAAGGGATCCTGACTTATGGTGTGAATACCATAGGACTCATGCTCACAAAATTGGGGATTGCCGGCATCTACGGGAAGGTGCGGAGACGTTGTTGAAAAATGGCCATCTCAAGGAGTTATTAAGTGATCGAGACAATAACAATTATGATTATAGGCGGGACAACATAGAGCCTTCGAAGATAGCAGAAGATCCCCCCGGTTGACCATCATCATTTTCGGAGGGAATTAAATTAACGATGTAACCTTCTCGGATGATAAGAAGACAAAGGTATCAGTGACCCATAACAAGAGACTATGGGAAATCGTCGAAGATGACAATACCTTTACGGAGGAAGACGTTGACGAACTTTTAAGATTAAGCGTGTTTTGGTAGACCTAGGAAGCTCAGCCAACATTATTTAATGGAGAGTGATGGAACAACCAAAGCTAATTGGAGGCATCATTCCGGCAACAAAACTCCTTGATGGGTTCAATTTGGGAATTGTGACAACCCGAGGAGAGATCCTGCTGCTCACGAATGCCGAAGGTGTAACCAAGACCACCTTATTCGAGGTGATAGACGACGATATGGGTTATAACATAATCTTCGAAAGGCCATAGTTACATGAGACGAAGGTCGTACCCTTAATATATCATAAACTATTGAAATTCCGACCCCCGAGGGAATCAATAAGATAAGAGGAGATCAACCGATAGTAAGAGCGATGAACGCAATGTCGATTTCCTACAACAAATAGTAGTAACCCAGCAAATAGCAATTACAGAAACAAACGGCAACTCCAATGCCAAATGAAGGTGATAAAGGTGAGGAGTCGTCAGAATCCTACTAGGTACCTAAATAATTTCAGGTACCGTAAGAGATAGACACAACCAAGTTCACCACATAAAAACTCGAGCAAGTCGATTAGTTCAAAAAATTCTTGGAAAGGAAATTTCAGTTGGGAATAGGACTTCGCAAACTCAGTTCAGGATTTATCAATTTTCTTAAATCTAACATTGACTGTTTTGCATGGCCGCACTCGGATATGGAAAGTATCCCCTTATAGGTGGTCTTGCATAAGCTAAGTCTAGACCCAAACTTCCCATCGACAAGGCAAAAGAAACGCCCAATAGCCGAGGTCAGAAATATGTTTGTTAAAGAAGAGGTAACTCGACTACTCGATATCGGTTCAATCTGGGAGGTAAAATATCCCGAATGGTTAGCTAATGTTGTTGCAGTTCCAAAGAAAAATAACAAGTTTAGAATGTGCGTATATTATAAGGACTTAAATAAGATGTTCCCTAAATACTCTTTCCCATTGCCAACTATTGATCAAATGATTGATACAACAACCGATAACAAGTTAACGAGTTCCCTTGATGCCCACTGTAGGTATAATAAAATCAAGATAACCTGGAGGATCAAGAAAAACTTCATTCATAACGAACATTGGCAGATTTTCTTATAATGTGATGCCATTTGGACTTAATAATGACGAGTCACTTATCAAAGGCTCGTGAACAAGATGTTCGAGAAGAAAATAGTAAAAATAATGGAAGTTTATATTAGTGACATATTAGTCAAGTCATTGAATGCAGGAGATCAATTGAAACACCTTCAAGAAACCTTCGATATCTTGAGCAAGCATAACATGAAACTCAACTTGGAAAAGTGTGCGGTCGGGGTTGGTTTTGGAAAATTCTTGGGATTATTGGTCTCGCAAAGAGGGATCAGGGTAAATACTGATAAAATCAAAGCCATCTAAGAAATACTGGACCAGCTAACGAGCGTAAAAGAGTACAGAGGCTAACCAGTAGATTTTCCGCTTTAAGAAGGTTCATCTCTCGGTCCTCGGAAAATGTCACCACTTCTTCTCACTTCTGAAGAAGAAGAACAATTTTAGATAGACTCCGGAATACCAGCATGCGTTGAAGGACATGAAACACTACCTATCAAGCCCCCCCATTACTATCAAATTAAGGGAAGGTAAATAATTACTGATATATCTAGCGGTCTCGAAAGTAGCAGTAAATGCCATTTTAGTCCGAGAGGACGAAGGTATGCAATTTTCTGTCTATTATGTTAGCAAAATATTCTCAGGAGTGGAGACTCGCTATCCACACCTCAAAAAGCTGGCCTTAACTCTGATAGTTTCTTCTCGGAAGCTTAGGCCTTATTTCAATGCCACCCAATAACCATTGTGACAACCTTCCCCTTGCGGAATGTTCTTGACAAGACTGAGTTGTCGGTCTGGTTGGATAAATGGGCAATTGAAATTAGTGAGTTTGATATTAAATACAAGCTTAGGAATGCGATTAAGTCACAAGTTTTGGCCGACTTTGTGGCTGAGATTAGTCCCGGATCAATGCCCGTAGCTACTAAAGAGGCAATGCTGGTATTGAAAATGACATCTGGAGTTTTGACCTTGTTTATGGATGGATCTTCTAATGTAAAAGGGTTTGGGATCAGAGTGGTTCTTATCATGCCCTCGGGAGAAACCCTAAGCTACGCAATTAAGACTATTGAGTTAACTAACAATGAAGTCGAGTAAGCGGCTTTGGTTGCATCACTCGAACTGGCCCATGGACTTGGATCCAAGGTCATAGATATCAAATGTGATTCCTATTTAGTGGTAAACCAATTATACAGGATTTTCGATACAAAGGAGGAACACATGCAACAATTTATGAACAAGCTTCATGCATTACTTGTACAATTCAGGGAATTGTCGATCATACACATACCGAGGGAAGAGAATGTGAAAGCAGATGTATTGGCTAATTTGGGGTAATCTACGAAGCTGAAAGGATCTGACTCCGATATTGTCATTCAACTTCTACATTCGTTACTAGAGATGGATGGCTATTGTGAAATGAATACAACTAACTTAGTCTGGGACTTGAGAAAGCTGCCTGAAGACCTGAAGCGTCCCGGGAACTACGCACCAAAGCAGCTCATTACTGCCTCATAGACGGGCACTTATATAGAAGGTCGTACCAAGGCCCGTTGGCCCGATGTTTAGGAGCCTCTGAGACGGACTACGTGATGAGAGAAGTCCATAAAATAATTTTTGGGAACCATTCCAGCCTAGATTCATTGGTACTAAAGCTGGTTAGGGCAGTATACAATTGGTCCCGGATGGACAAGACGCAAAGACGTTCGTTCAGAAATGCGACAAATTCCAACGCATACATAGTTGGTACACCAACCGGCGGAACTCTTGTATCCAGTGTTTTCCCCGTGGCTATTCATAAAATGAAGAATGGATATAGTTGGCCCACTATCATCGGGTCCCGAAAAGGTAAGATTCTTTTTAATTCTAACTGATTACGAAGGAGATTTCCTGCGACAACAGATCATAGTTCACTCTGCTTAGGTTACTTGCCTTTTCAGCTTCTGACCTCTTTTTGAGGTTTTGGATAATCATCTTGTTGGTTGACTCTGCTTATCCATTATCTCTCAGATGGTACTGTGAGGATATAATCTTCTTGATTTTCAAATCTTCTAGAAATCATGTGACTTTTGAGCCTATGAACTATGATCTGTTGTCGCAGGAAATCTCCTTCAGTATTCCGAATCGGCAAACTATATCCATTCTTCAGTATTCCGAATACTGAAGGAGATTTCCTGCGACAACAGATCATAGTTCATAGGCTCAAAAGTCACATGATTTCTAGAAGATTTGAAAATCAAGAAGATTATATCCTCACAGTACCATCTGAGAGATAATGGATAAGCAGAGTCAACCAACAAGATGATTATCCAAAACCTCAAAAAGAGGTCAGAAGCTGAAAAGGCAAGTAACCTAAAGAGTTATCGGGCGTGTTTTGGGTATTCTGGATGACGACAAAATCAAGCACGGGAGAGACACCTTCCTCTCTCATATACAAGGCAGAAGCTCTGATCCCGGTGGAAATAGGGGAACTAGCCTTTTCAGTTTTCCGAGCTAGCGAAGAAGCAAATAATGAGGCATTGCTAGTGAAGCTGGATCTACTGGTTGAACGCACGAACTTGGCATACGTAAGAATGGTGCTCAGAAGCAAAGGATAGATAGATACTATAATTATGAGAAAGGTGACTTAGAATACTCGAGAAATTAATGCTGGAAAGCTGGGTTCAACATAAGAAGGTCATTACCGAGTTTCCACTGTCACCGGGAAAATATCGTACGAGCTGGAAAATTAAGATGGAGTCAAATTGCTCAGCAATTGAGGCGTGGTACCTATACTGAAAGTGTATGCTGCACTTATTTTCCCTACCAGTTTTTGTCCCAATCAAGTTTTCAAGGTTTTTAACGAGGCAACAATAGAAAGCATACTATGAGAGGGCATCATCAGAAAGGTTAAGATCTTTAACTGAAAAGAAATTGAAATCATAAACCACTATGGATGGTTAAATAATCCTTGGATCGATGGTGAGTTCCTAATGGGAAGTAAAACCTGCCATTGAACCAAAGTCTATTTAACCGTTCACGTGTTATTTCCACCAATGTAGCAAGACTCTCAGTGTTTCCAATTTTCATACTTCGAATTCGAATACTAGGGGGAATAGTATTAGATACAGCAATAAGAATGCCACAAAAATCGGGGACTGCGGGAACTTGGAACAATAATATCTCACTAGGACAAGGGATTGCATGGTCAGCTCCATAGAAACAAGTTGTATAAGTTAGCCACATGTATTGGCACTTTCTTTTTTTAGCAAGAAAATTCTTATGTACTTTAGAAGATAGAAGGAATAAAATAAAGTCCTTTTATTTTATCTTGTTTCTTGTCCAAACGGAATGAACATAAGACATCCTCTTCAAAAGCGCCTTAAACATGAGAGGGACCTCTATTGTGAAACCCTCATAGTAAAAGGTTGATTTCGAAAGAATTTATGCCCGAAATTAGATGCTATCAGATGAAAATACACCCGAAGCTTTGACTAATTAAACTCAAAAAGAATGTATCTTGCACGAAATTAAGAAAAAATTGTCTTCATCTATCAAAATTCCAAACCTGGTAAAAAGTTTGGCATGTCTACAAGGTACAAAAAGAAATTAAAAAAAGAAAATAAGAAGGGCTCTACGCATTATCACTACTGGAGAAGGGTGTGCGTCCCTCCGGTGAAAGTGGGCGGATCAGCCACCGGTTCAGGGCCTGTGCCTTCATCATCATTCTCTTTAATTTCATCCTTGGTTCTCGAATACTCGGAATCAGTGCTAGAAGAGCCAGTTGTGGCAAGATGAGCAAGGACCCCTTCTCCTTGATGGAATTTACCTCCTCGGTTTTTAAGCTGAAGCTGCCTTCAAATTATTCACTTGTTCCACGGAGGCAGACTCGTTCTTGGTAGCAGCAAGCACAGTATCTTGAAGCTTAGCCCACTTATCCCTTAGCATCTTTAATATGTGTATGTAATTGAGTGGCTTCTTGGTTGTGTGCCATCACTTCTTTCTCACTTTACCTCAAGCTCGCCCACCTCAGTTGTTTTTTTCCTCCAGCACCAGGAGGCACGCTGACAATTGTTTTCTTTCGGCCAACAGTTGATCTCGTTCAGAGGTAATTCCTTGTTTATAAAGAATCAATCTCTGAAGGCCCTCGGAAGCAAGGAAGTTGGCCTCTAGAAAAGTATATCAAGGTTAGAAATCCTGTTAAAACTGATAAGAAGGAAACAATCAATAAGAGAGCAAGTACGATACCGCTGTCGCATTATGCATTGCATAATTCAACAAATACTCCCCCTAAATGGAGTGTATTTTATTCTTTTCATTCTCTGAAGCCAGTGTCTTCAGGTAGTTGGAAAGTTCCACCGTCTTGGACAGTAGATGGCTCCCCTTTGAAACCGAAAGGTGGAACTCCTCCTGCCTCGGGGATCTAGAGAAGGGGGGGGGGGGGGAGTTATTGTGCCCCAGATTCTCATGGTCGAGAGATCGGGGAGTAGAAACACCTTCCTATCTAGCGCCTGTTGCTAGTGGATGAGATGCAGTGGTTAATGGTGGAAAAGGTGTAGCTGGTGTAGAGAGGTGTGAAATTGGTGGCCTTGAAGGTTGAGAAGCATCTGCAGCAGGAGCAGCTGATTATCAGTTGCTCGTTGTCGAAAGGCAGAAGGGTTCCAAGGTCCAAACTCCTGGGGACCAGAGATAACAATGTGGACATGCAATGGGAATTTACATTAGTTCTAATTGATTACTTCACTAAATTGGTTGAAACATGTCCTTCCTAAAAGATCGGTGAGCACGAAGTGGTCGAATTCCTATGGGACCACAAATACACCGGTTTAGAATACCGAAGAAGATTACCTGCGACAACGGACAACAACTCATAGGCTCAAAAGTCACAAGATTTCTGAAAGATTTGAAAATCAAGAGGATTACATCTCCACCATACCATTCGAGCACTAATGGACAGGCAGAGTCAGCTAATAAGACGATTATCCAAAAAAAAGAGGTTAGAAGCTGGTAAAGGCAAGTGGCGCGAAGAGTTACCGAGCATGTTGTTGAAGTAGGGGAACCAACTTTTTGATTTTCCCGAGCAAGTGAAGAAGTTAATAATGAAGCATTGCTAGGAAATCTAGATCTGCTCGACGAACGCATGTACTTGGCATACGTAAGAATGGCAGCTTAGAAGCCAAGGATGGAGAGATACGATAATAAGAGGGCCAAACTATGTTACTTCAAAGTGGGAGACTTGGTTTTGAGAAAGGTGAGTCAGAACACTCAAGAAATTAACGCATGGAAGCTGGGTCCAACATGGGTCTACCGGGTTTCAGCTGTCGCCGGCAAAGAATCGTACGAGCTGGGAAATCAAGAAGGGGTCAAATTTCCCAGCAATTGGAATGTGACTCACCTCAAAAGGCATTACAACTGATAGATCCTACCTATACTGAATGTATGAGATTTATCTCTTTTTTCCTTCAACCAATTTAGTCCCAATCAAATTTTCTCTAGCAAGTTTTTAACGAGGGAACAACGAAAAACATACTATGGGAGGGCGTCATCAGCTAGGTTAAGACCTTTAATTGAGAAGGCACTGAAATCATAAACCACTATGTATGGTTAAATAATCTTTGACTCGATGACAAGCTCCTAATGGGAAATAAAACTTGTCATCAAACCAAAGACTATTTAACCGTTCACGAGTTGTTTACACTAATGAAGCGAGACTTCTAGGTGGAATAGTATTATATACGACAATAATAATGCCATGATAATTGGGGAATGCAGAAACGGGGAACAATAATGTCTCATCGGGACCGGGGACTACATGGCTAGCCCTGCAGAAACAAGTTGTACTAGTAAGCCACATGTATTGGAAGTTTCGTTTTTAGCAAGAAAAAGCTTATGTACTTTTGAAGATAGAAGGAATAAATAAAGTACTTTTATTTATATCTTGTTTCTTGTCCAAATGATGAGTTGATTTTATCATTTGAAAGGGTTGATTTCGTATGAGTTTATGCCCGAAATCAGAAGCTATTGGATGAAAATACACTCGAAGCTTTGAAAGAATGTTTCTTGAACAACACTTAGGTAAAAATTGACTTCATCAACCAAAATGCCAAAACCGATAAAATGTTTGGCATCATTACAAGGTACAAGGAAGATGGGTCTGCGTCCCCTAGTGGAGGTGGGTGGATCAGCCACCGGTTCGGGGCCTTGGCCTTGATCATCATTCTCTTCAATTTCATCCTTGGTTCCCAAATATTAAGAACCGGTGCTCGACGAGTCAGTTGTGGAAAACTAAGAAGGTAGACGTTCTCGAGCAGTTAACTCCAATGGTCGGGCCTTGGCGATGCAATCACCAATATCAACGATGCCCGCTAAGGCCTCTTCCAAGGTTTTACTCATCATATGATACATTGCATAGGTTTCTCAAATATGATGGAATCCCTTTGGACCTGGAGATTTTCCTGAAGCTTTTCAATTTCGGCCTGAAGACCGTCCCTTTCGAATTTCATAGCATCGAGGCTAGAATCAAGATCATGAATTGTAGATAGGTGAAGCCGGTTTTGCTCCCTGATCTTATTGAATCTTTCCTTCATCCTCCCTACCTTCAAGTTATTCACTTGTTCCTTAGAGACAAACTCCGGCTCGACTGCAGCAAGCACAATATCTTGAAGCTAAGCCCACTTAGCCTTAACATATTGTATTTGTGCATGTAATTAAGTGGCTTCTTACTGTGGGCCATCAATTCTTTCTCACTTTGATGTAATCGAGCCTCAAGCTCGCCCGCCTAAGCATCTTTTACCTCCAACATCGAGAGGCGCACAAAAAGTTGATTTCTTTTGGCCAATCATTGATCCCGTTCAGAGGAAAGTCCTTCTTTATCAATCATCAATCTTTGAAGGTCCTTGAAAGCAATGAAGTTGGCTTGTAAAAAAGTATATCAATGTTAGAAACCCCGGTACAACATATAAGTAGTAAACAAGCATTAAAAGAGAGTAAATTTGATATCCCTACTGCATTATGCATTGCATTATTCAACAAACACTCTCCCAAAAGGGAGTGTATTTTCTTCTTATCCTTCTCTGAAGCCAGTGGTTTCAGGTAGTTGGCAAGCTCTACCGTCCTGGATAATAGATGGCATCCCTTCAAAACTAAAAGAGTAGAACTCCTCCTCCCTCGGGGATCTAGAGAAGGGGGTGAATAATTGTGCCCCAAATTCCCATGGTTGGGAGACCGGAGAGGATAAGAACCCTCCTCTTGAGTGTCTGTTACCGGTGGAGGAGATGTAGTTGGTGCTGATGGCAAGGTGAAACTGGTGTAGAGGGGCATTAAGTTTTTGGCGTTGAAGGTTAAGAAGCATAGGCAACATGAGCAATAGTGATTATCGGTTGCTCATTGTCCGAAGGCAGAAGAGGCTTAGGGTCCAAACTCTAGGGACCTATTATAACAATGAAGACAGGACAAATGAAAATTGGCAATATCTACCAAATACATCTCACCCCAAAGTGCTTTGACATCTTATGTGGTCGGGTTTTGAAGCTCTTCTGGCTGAGCATCCGGTTGAGGTGATGAAGTTATTCTTCTTCTTTATAGGGGAGCCACATCATCACTGGCTTATCCGTATTCCACAACAACCAATGTGCTCGGATCGGTTGTTGTGGTATTTATTTTCTTATTTTAATCCTCAGCCGAGGAAGAACGTCGCCTTTTTGGTTGCTTGTTCTCTGGCTGGGTACTCCGAGAGGAAGAACCTTCACCAAAAGCAGGTTCGCGTCCATTGCTTCAAGCAAGGGAACTTTGTAGCACCCTCACGGCCTCTGCGGAATCAACCAAAATATCGACCTCGGGGTAGGAGGCAAAGCCCTGTGGATGTCCTGAATCAAGCAAAATGGGGAGTTACCAAAATTACCTATCTTCATGCAAAGAAAAAAAATAAGAAGGACTCGGTTTACCATGGTTCTTGGCCTTCCACCCGTATTTGGGGGAATTTCCTTCCATCCGCGAGTTTCTGGCCACCGTTTGTCATATAGATGGGCCTATTTGCGCTAAGACGACCTGGTACTGGTGGAAAAATTCCAAAATCACAGGTTCGAGCCCTGCACTTGTCCCCAAAGAAAATGGGCCTTAGGTGAAGGGATACGTATAGACATATGCAAAACCTTCTTTGGTTAAGGTAACCCACTCTATCAAATTGAAGCAAAGATATTAAGGTTTGGGCAGTTGCAATCCTCCTTCACAACAAGAATGCTAGAAGGGCGAATAGAGGAAGGGTACATACTAACGACCCAAGTTTAGGGACGCGGATGAAAACTTCTCTTAGAAGTCATTGAAGATATTCAGGTGTTTGGGTATAATGGTATTGACAGTGGGAGGATCAACATCAACATCAACTTCTTTATATTTGTGTCTCTTCGAACCTCCGCCAAATAGAAGACCAGAGTTTCTAAAAGATTCAGTAGAAGAAGACATGGTAATGGAAAGGCAATAAAATTTTAAAGAAATTTAGAGAAGATGAAACTTTTTCTAAGTAGAGCTTGAGTGCAGAGAAGATGATAAACTTACGAAAACTTTGGAAGTGAAAGAGGTAAAATGATGAGTATAAGTAAATATATAAACGTCAAAAGAATTTGTCACGATTACCTCAAAACCGGCAAAAATATCGCTCTATCATGGGTCAACACGTGTTCGGGGTACTAAAAGTATTTTCAAGCTTCAGAGACTGGTTTAGAAGATTTTTTGCCAAGAAATGGATTTTCACCAACTTCCCGGTGATACAAAGATATGCCACTGGAAAGTAGGGGGACTAACCATATGTAAAAGTGCTCCATAATAAGTGATCAAATGATAGTATGCCACACGGAGCCGAAGATAGATAAAAGGCGAATTACGTGACAACAAATAACGAGAAAAACATCTGTAGTTGGTATTGGATAAACCCAGAAAGGAGCTTGATAAACGGGAGCAACTCAACTGTTTGCCATCTGATAACATTCAATGAAGAATATTCTCTAGCATTAAATGGGCATCCGTTATAGAGAATATTTGCATTCATAGCCTGCAAATACATATTCATCAATGGCCCCTTTATTTCCATTTAAGATTGGCTTGATCCTAGGATCTTGTTTCCTTATGTATAATGATAAATATTAGACTCACTAGCCATTTTAAGACATTAAATACTTAGCAAAACTTATGTAGCATTCCATCCCCACACTCAATTGGTCAATTTTATTTGCTCTTTTATATTGCTACTATTTCTGTCCTCAAAGACACTATTCTCGGAGCCAGTCTTATCATCTTCTTCAATCTTAATCGCTAAGTCTGACATTTAATCTTGTTTACCCAGTTGGTTGTTTTGAGTATTTTAGCCTCGTTGCCCTACCTATTTCCTCCTCTATGTTCAATTGTAGTTATATGACTTGACGGTGTAGTTGGTTTGGTTTTTGGAGAGTTTCAAGTGAATTGGGATACTTAGTCCCATATTTGGAAGCTTAAATTAGAAGTGTTGATCGGAGTTTGACTTTTATGTAGACGACTCCAGAATGGAGTTTTGATGATTTTGGTAGCTTCGTATGATAATTTTGACTTAGATGTATGTCCGGATATTGATTTGGAGGTCCATAGGTTGTTTTGGCTTGAATTGCAAAACTTGGAAAGTTGAAAGTTTGGAAGATTGAGAGGTTTGACTGAGAGTTGACTTTATTAATACCGAGCTCGGATTTTTGTTTCGGGAGTTAGAATAGGTCCGCCGTGTCATTTATGATTTGTGTGAAAATTTTGAGGTCATCCGAAATTGGTTTGGTATGACACGACATTAGTTTTAGAAGTCGAATGTTCAATAGTTCATTAGGCTTGAATTCGGGTGCGATTTATAGTTTTGATTTTGTTTGATGTGATTTAAGGTCTCGAGTAGGTTCGTGTTGTATTTTGGGACTTTATAGTATGTTCGGATTGGATCCCGAGGGCCCCGGGTGTGTTTCAGATTTCAGACCATTCGTTCATGTGTTTAGACTGCTAGCTTTATGTGCTTCTGGTTTCCTTTATCGAATTAATGAAGGATTAGTCGTGATCGCGCAGAGTCTTTGCTGGCAAATGGGTTTTTTCTCTTCGCATTTGTGAAGATTAAAAATCTATCACGAAGGGGTGTTTGTGCATCGCGAGAGGGGCAGGTTCGCATATAAGGAAGGAGAGACTGTGTGGTGGTACACTTTGTTCAGCACATTTTTTTTGACTGGTCCATGATCGAGAAACATGGGATGGCTGGTCATCGCGTTCGCGGCACTTCCTCGCGTTCACATAACAGGCTACGTAAGCTGGTAGGATCTGTTCTTAGCGATTGCGAGGCTTTCCCGCAATCATGAAGAGCAAAAACTGGGTAGATTATATAGTACTATATTTCGAAGGTTTGGTTCATTTTATTATATTTTGAGTTGTAAAGCTCGGTTTTGGGTGATTTTAGAGGGGATTTTTACGTCTTGGATTGGAGTAAGTGTTTTTGACCTGGATTAGTTAATAATCATGATTCCATCTTATATTTATCATTTATTTAGTGAATTAAAGTCAAGAAAATGAGAGATTTTGTAGAAACTTTTTTAAATGAAAAATGGAGGTTTGAATGTCGATTTGAGGTCGTAATTAGATAATACTTGTATGGTTGAACTCATTATTGAATGGGTATTCACATTTTGTAAGTTTGTTCAGGTTCCGAGGTGCGGATCTAATGTTGAAATTTTTAGTTTACTTTTTGATTTCTTTAAAGATGCAACTTTATTATCCATAATAGTGTCCTATGGTTTTTATTTATGGTATTAAGTTATTTTGGATAGATTCGAGCAGTCCGGGGATGTATTTTTGTATAAAGTCTTACAAGTGGGTTGATTTAGCTTGTTTGTGGTAAGTATTTTGCCTAACTCAGAGTGGGGGGAAACAACCCCTTAGGATATGGGTTGATTATGCTATTTGTGTTATGTGAAAGCCGTGTACGCAAGGTGACGAGTGGGTACACGGGCTATATGTGGTATTTGACCGGTTTTCCATGCCTTTAATTGAATTGTCATAACATATTATATCTCTCATTGTTAATCTACGCTTACATGTGTTAATGTACCCTTACATGCTTTATTTGATATTGTTAACACTTGTTCCACCTCTTACTTGTTATTTTCTCTTATATGATTTAGTTGAAGTTACTGTTTTCCTTATTGTCTTGTTACCTATTTAATCGTTGAATTACTTTTACTTGAAGTTCTTATTTCGTGGGTTATGTTCTTGTTGAGTTATTGGTGTTGAATGTAAAAGCCATAATCACATTGAGGCGAAGTTGTTAATTGTTGAGATTTCTTGTTGAGCAATTCACATTCATTTTGTCATTGTTGAGATTCTTGTATGTATTGTGGTTGAGTCATGGGCTATTTGTTGCGGAAATATTAGTATTGTTCACTTTTTAGAAAATTGTGACATATGGGCACTTGTGGTGCAAGTTTTGATTGTGTTGTGATATTGATACGCACATGGTGATATAAGGCTAGGGGCTGATAGGTATGCGGTGAGATAAGGTAGGCTTGATACGCGTTGCTAGTAAGGGAACTACTTGAAGCCACGTAGTGAGATAAGGTAGGCTAAAATGCGTGTGGAAATTTTGGGAAAAATTTAATTTTCAAAACAAAATGTAAAGGCTCACGCGGTGATATGAGGAAATATTGTGATTGAAATTGTGAAATGTGAATACGAGGCGGTACATCAGTTGTGATTCTTGTTGTGTATTTAATCTTGAAAAGAGTTATTGGTTGCACAATTCTTGTTGCTTTTATTCTTCCTTGCCGTACCAGTTTTTGTCCAAACTTGATTAATTGTGGTTCTCGTTATGTGTTTCCTTATTGTCGCCTTTTTGCTTAAAATTCTACCATTAGTTTACGTTAATAAGATATTTTGTTATCCTTCATTTCTCCATTTTCCGTTACATTTCTACCATATTTTGTTCTGTTTATCATGTCCTAGTAAGCGCCTTGACCTGACCTCGTTATTACTCTTCCGAGGTAGGCTTGATACTTACTGGGTACCATTTTGGTGTACTCATATTATGCTTCTGCATATTTTTTTGTGCAAATCCAGGTAGGTCTGCCCGTGCTGGATGCTAGAGATTGTTTGGTTAACCGCTTTAAGGAGAATTCAAGGTAAACCTGCCCAACGTCCGCAGGCCTCGGAGTCACCGTCCTTTATGTTCTCATTACTATTATATCCTTTATCATACAGTATTGTACTAGGCATTTTTTAATATTGTAGAGCTTATGACTCAGTTCCATCAGAATTTTGGGAGTTATTTGTCAGCTGTGCTATTGAGATCATGATAGTTTAATGGTTTAAATTTGAGGTTTTATTATTATTTATGCTATTTCTATATACATGTTAGGCTCAAATAGTCTTAGAGACTAGGTCCCATCACGACATCCTAAGGTGGGAAATTGGGGTCGTAACAAGTTAGTATTAGAGCTCTAGGTTCATAAGTGTTACGACTCATAAACAGGTTTGGTAGTCTTGCGGATCGGTAAGGAGATATTTGTACTTATCTTCAAAAGGCTACGGAACTATTAGGAAATTTCGACTTCTTTTATTCCTTAATGTGTCAATTAGTTGACTTCGACATCTAAATATTTGTCTTTTTATTTTCCCACAGATGGTGAGGACACGCCCTGCTGGATCGGACGATCAAATACTCGTGCCCCTATATAGGGTTTCGAGATTCCGGGCCAAGGCAGACCGATGAGGGGTACGTGGTGCAGCTAGAGCACCTGCCCGATCAGTGAATAAGGAGCCACTAGTAGCTCTGGTTGAGGGATAGTCACCCGAGGCGCCTGTTGTCACCCCTGTGTTTTAGGAGACCCTATCATAGTATATGAGCAGGTTCGTCACTCTGGATCAGACGGGATCGATTCCCCTCGCACTAACTACATCTCAGGTCTAGGGAGAAGCCCAGACTCCCACGTCCCATACTCCAGAGCAACAAGTCTAGGTTGATCAGGTCCCAGAATTTATGCAAGTATAGCCTAATGTTCCGATTTAGCTCGAGGTTAGGGCAATGGAATATGAGGAAGAGCAGTTGAAACTTGACAGGTTCAAGAAGTATCATCCTGCTACTTATAGTGGCCTGGAAATAGAGGATGCACGAGATTTTCTAGAGAAGTGCCACCGCATTCATCCCACCATGGGCATTATGGAGACGAGCAAAGTTTCTTTTAACACGTTCCAGCTGTCGGAGCAGCGTATTAGTGGTGGTAGACTTACGAGGATGGTAGCCCAGCCGATGCAACTTCACTTACATGGACTTTGTTTTCAGATATGTTCCTGAGAGAGTTTGTTCCCAAACACTTGGGATGTATGGCATACGGATTTTGAGAAGCTGTGCTAGGGTATTGTGAGAGTACCAGATTATGCCATCAAATTCAATGAGTTTTCCATACATGCACCTGCCTTGGTTTTCACAATAAGAGAGCGAGTCTGCCGATTCATCAAGGGGCTCAACTATGGTATTATATCTAGCATGGCTTGACAGTTGGAGATGGATACTCAATATAATCAAGTGGTAGAGATAGGACGGAGGTTGGAGGGTATACGGGGTCGTGAGAGAGAGGATAGGGAGGCCAAGAGGCCTCAAGATTCTAGAGGATATAGTGGTGCCCTTGCCCCAGTTTCAGCCTGTCATGGTAGAGTCTATGTGAGCCGTCTAGTTCATTCAACACTTCCAGCTTCTAGTGGAACTCTAGATATTTCGAGGTCTCAGATAGTGCCTTTTTCTCAGCCATTATCTAGTGCACCTTCTGCATGGGGTGCCTTCAGCGGTCAGTCGAGCTGACCAGGCTAAGGTCTGTTTCAACAGCCATGTCTACTGAGTGCTTGCTTGGAGTCTGGTGATAACATATGATGAGGGGCTACCCCATACTCAGGAGTTGTGCACCTCCATAGACTACACATGCTCCACATATTCCACAGGGTCCATAGGGTTCACAAGCCATGGTTACTTCTCTAGTTGCCACTCCACTTACCCCACCAACTAGCGGTGGAGGTCAGTTGGATAAAGGTCTCCTTAGAGAGGGAGTCCAGGCAAGATTCAATGCTTTATCGGGTAGGACGGAGGTTGTCACATCAGATGTTGTCATCACAAGTATTGTTTCGATTTTCCATAGAGACGCATCAGTCTTATTTCATACATTCTCCACTTATTCCTATGTGTCATCTTACATTGCTCTATATTTGTATATATCTTGTGATTATTTGAGTTGTACTGTATATGTTTCCACGCATGTGGGAGATTCGATTATTCTGAACCGTGTGTATCGGTCGTGTTTAGTTGTTATTAGTGGTTTTGAGACCATAGTTGATCTATTGCTACTCAATATGTTAGATTTTGATGTGATCTTGGATATGGATTGGTTGTCTTCCTATCATGTTATTCTGGATTGTCATGCCAACATTGTGACACTGGCTATGCCAGGTTTGCCGCGGTTAGAGTGGAGGGTTATATTGGATTATATTCCTAGCAGGGTTGTGTCCTTCCTTAAAGACATATCAGATGGTTGAGAATGGATGTGAGGCATATGTAGCCTTTGTGTGGGATGTTAGTGTTGATACTCCTACCTTTGAGTCAGTTATGGTAATGAGAGATTTCTCTGATGTTTTTCCAATAGACCTTCCAGGCATGCCGCCCGATAGAGATATCAATTTTGGTATTGACTTGTTGTCGGGCACTCAACCTATTTCTATTCCACCATATTGTATGGCTCCAGTGGAGCTGAAAGAGTTAAAGGAAAAACTACAAGAGTTGCTTGATAAGGGTTTCATCTGGCCTAGTGTGTGTATTGATTATAGGCAGTTGAACAAGGTTAAAATAAAAAACAAGTACCCATTTCCACACATTGGTGACTTATTTGGCCATTTACAAGGTGCTAGAGTGTTCTCAAAGATTTGATTTGAGGCCCCGGTATCATCAATTGAAGATTCAAGATACGGTTATTTTGAAGACTACTTTCACGACTCAGTATGGTCACTACGAGTTTCACGTGATGTCATTTGGGCTGACCAACGCCATAACAAAATTTATGCACCTGATGGACAATGTATTCCAGCATATCTTGATTCTTACATCATTGTATTTATTGAAGAAATCTTGGTTAACTCCATAACTGGGAGGATCATGAGCATCTTTGAGGATCGTGCTCCAAACCTTGAGGGAAGAAAAGTTATATGCAAAATTCTCAAAATGTAATTCTGGCTTGATTCAGTGGCATTTTTAGGTCATATGATATCTACTGAGTGGATCAAGGTAGATCTGAAGAACGTTGAGGCAGTTCATATTTGTCCTTGTCCGTCTTCAGCTACTGATATTTGGAGTTTTCTTGGTTTAGTCGGATATTATCGTTGTTTCATAGAGGGTTTCTCATCCATTTTTGTACCTATGACCAGACTGACCCAGAAGGGTTCTCCTTCCAGATGGTCCGAGGAGTGTGAGGCGAGCTTTTAAAAGCTCAAGACTGCTTTGACTAAAACCCCATTATTCGTGTTGCCTATGGGTTCGGGGTCTTACACTATATATTGTGATGCATCACTGTTGGGTTTTGCGCGTGTTGATGCAAGACAATAGGGTGATTGCCTACACGTCTCGCCAACTGATTCATGAGAAGAATTATCCGGTCTACGGCTTGGAATTGATAGCTATTGTTCATTCATTGAAGATTTTGATGCACTACTTGTACGGGGTTCCATGTGACATCTATATCGTCCACTGTGGTCTCCAACATTTGTTCAAGCAGAAAGATCATAATTTGAGGCAGCAGAGATGGTTAGAGTTGCTTAAAGACTATGATATCACTATGTTGTATCATCCCCGGAAAGCCAATATGGTGGCCGGTGCCTTGAGTCGAAAGGCGGAGAGTATGGGTAGTTTGGCATATCTACTAGCAGTACAGAGGCCACTAGCCATAGATGTTCAGGACTTGTCCAATCAGTTTGTTAGGTTGGATGTTTCAGAGATTAGTCGGGTTCTTGCTTGCGTGGTTTCTCGGTATTCTTTATATAAGTGCATCAGAGAACATTAATATGACAACCCCCATTTGTTTGTCCTTAACTACACGATACAGGACAGCGACGCCAATGAGGTCTCTATCGGAGATGACAGTGTGTTTTGGATGGAAGTACGATTATGTGTGCGCAATGTAAATAGGTTACGTGAGTTGATCCTTGAGGAGGTCAAAAGTTCGGAGGATTCCATTCATCTGGTGCTACTAATATGTATTAGGGTTTGAGGTTGCACTATTGGTGGAGGAGAATGAATAAAGATATAGTAGAGTATGTGGCTCGGTGCCTAAATTATCAGCAAGTGAAGTACGTGCATCAGAGGCCGAGCGGTTTGCTTCAAAGACTTGATATTCCCGAGGGGAAATGGGAGCATGTTACTATGGACATTGTTGTTAGGCTCCCAAGGACTTTGAAGAAATTTGACGTAGTATGAGTGATTGTGGATAGGTTGACCAAGTCAACACATTTCATTCCGATGGTGAATACCAATTCTTCAGAGCGGATGGCTGAGATCTATATCCATGAGAATGTTAATCTTTACGGTGTGTCAGTATCCAATGTTTCTGATTGGGACACGCAATTCACATCGCTTTACTGGAGGATCGTACATTGTGAGTTAGGAACAAAAGTTTAGTTGAGTATATCATTTCACCCCAGACGGATGGGTAGACCGAACGCACCAATCAAATCTTAGAGGATATGTTATGTGCATGGGTTATGGATTTCAGGGGTTCTTGAGATCAGTTCTTGCCGCTTGCAGATTTTGCTCACAACAACATCTACCAATCGAGTATTCAAATATCTCTTTATGAGGCTCTATATGGGAGGAAGTGTCTTTCCCCAGTTGGTTGGTTTAGCCGGGAGAGGCTAGGTTCTTGGGAACAGATTTTATTCGGTACGCCTTAGAGAAAGTCAAGTTAATTTAAGAACGGCTTCGTACATCCTAGTCTAGATAGAAGAGTTATGCTGATCGAAGGACTCGTGATGTAGAAATTATGGTTGGGGGAAATGTTTTCTCCGCGTTTCATCCATGAAGGGTGTGATGAGGTTCGGGAAGAAGGGAAAGTTGAGCCCTAGGTACATTGGTCCTTTTGATATCCTTGAGAGAGTAGGGGAGGTGGCTTACAAGATTGCATTACCACCCAACTTATCGGCAGTTCATCCGGTGTTCCATATTTTCATGCTCCAAAAACATTATGGTTATCTACTGTTAGATTTCAGATCATTACAATTGGACAAGGATTTGACTTATATTGAGGAGTCGGTGACCATCTTGGACATGCAGGTCCGGAAGTTGAGTTAAAAAAACATTGCTTCCATGAAGGTTCAGTGGAGGGGTCAAACAGTCGAGTAGGATACTTTGGATATCGAGCATGATATGTGTAGTCGTTATCCTCACATTTTCAACATTTCAGGTATGTCTTTATACTCGTTCGAGGACGAATGTTTGTTTTAAAAGGGGAGGGTGTAACGACTCGGATGGTTGTTTTAAGTATTTTAGCCTTGTTACCATATTTATTTCCTCGTCTATGTTCAATTGTGGATGTGTGACTTGCTAGGTGGTTTGTTCAGTTTTGGGGGAGTTTCGAAGTGAATTGCGACACCTAGTCCTAATATTAGGTGCTTAAGTTGGAATGACTTGAGTTTGAATTTTGTGTAGACGATTCCACAATAGAGTTTTGATGGTTATGGTAGCTTCGTATTGTTATTTTGGACTTAGGCGTATGTCTGGACATTGATTTGGAGGTTTGTAGGTCATTTTGGCTTGAATTGGCAAAAGTTGGAAAGTTGAAGGTTTGGAAGATTGAGAGGTTTGACCGAGAGTTAACTTTGTTGATATAGGGCTCAGGCTACGGGAGTTGGAATAGGTTTGTTGTGTCATTTATGACTTGTATGCAAAATCCGAGGTCATTCGAAATTGGTTTGGTATGATTCATCATTAGTTTTAGAAATTGAATGTTCATTAGTTCACTAGGCTAGAATTGGGGTGTGTTTCGTAGTTTTGATATTGTTTTATGTGATTTAAGGCCTCAAGTAGATTCATTAGGACTTCATGATATGTTCGGATAGGGTCCCGATGACCCCGGTTGTGTTTCGGATAGAGTTCAGACCATTTGTTCATGTGTTGACACTGTTAGTTTTTTTTGCTTCTGGTTTCCTTCATTACGTTCGCGAAGCATTAGTCGCAATCGTGTAGAGCCTTTGCTGGCAGATTGATTTTTTCTTCTTTGTATTCGCGATACACGTTTGCGAATATTATGAAGAAATAACGAAGGGGTGGAGTCTTTATGCATAGCGAACAAGAGATAGGAATCATATTTGCATATAAGGAAGGAGAGACTATGTGGTGGCACACTTTGTTCAACACGTTCATGTTGAGTGGTACGTTATTGCAAAGCATGGGATGTCTGGTCATCGCATTTGCGGAAGTTTCCTCGCATTCGCGTAAGAGGTTGGGTAAATTGGTGAGTTTTTTTTTTTACAATCGCGAAGGCTTTCCCGCAATCGCTAAGAGTAATAACTGGACAAATTATATAGTACTCAATTTCGAGGGGTTGGTTCATTTTTATCATATTTGAGTTGTAGAACTCAGTTTTGGATGATTTTGAAGGGGATATTTGCGTCTTGGATCAGGGTAACTATTTTTGACTTGGATTTGTTAATTAATCATTACTCCATCTTAGTATTATAATTTATTTAGTGAAGTATGTGAACAAAATTGAGGATTTTGTAGAAACTTTTTAAAAAAAGAAATGGAGGTTTGAAGGTCAATTTGATGTACAATTGGATAATTTTTGTGTGGTTGAACTCGTTATTGAATTTCTATTCGGATTTTGTAAGTTTGGACAGGTTCCGAGGAGCCCAAGGTTGACGTTTTTAGTTGACTTTTTGATTTTCTTTAAATATTGTAACTTTATTATCCGGAATAGTTTCCTATGGTTTGTATTTATGGTATTAAGTTAGTTTGTCTAGATTCAAGCCGCCCGGAGTTGGATTTTCACAAAAAAGGCTTACTTGTGGGTTGATTTGGCTTGTTTGAGGTAAGTATTTTGCCTAAATTTGTGTGAGAGAAAATACTCCTAGGGATATGTGTTGATTGTGCTATTTGTGTTACCTGAAAGCATGTACGCAAAGTGACGAGTGGGTACACGGGCTATATGTGGTATTTGACCGGTTTAGGTTATTTAGACTCTTTCCATTCCTTTAATTGAATTTTCGTAACATGTTATATCTCTCATTGTTAATCTATTCTTACATGTGTTAATATACCCTTACATGTTTTATTTGACATTGTTAACGATTGTTCCATCTCTTACTTGTTATTTTGCTCTTATATGGTTTAGTTGAATTTATTGACTTCCTTATTGTCTTGCTACCTCTTTAAGTGTTGAATTACTTTTACTTAAAGCTGTTATTTCATGGGTTATCTTCCTGTTGAGTTATTGGTGTTGAAGTTATAAAAGTCGTAATCACATTGAGGCGAAGTTGTTCATTATTGAGATATCTTTCTTGTTGAGCAGTTCTCATTTATTTTGTTATTGTTGAGATTCCTATATACATTGTGGTTGAGCCATGGGCTATTTGTTGCGGAGACATTGGTATTTTTGACTTTTTGGCATGTTGTGGCATATGGGTACTTGTGTGCGACTTGTGGTTGTGTTGTGATAATGATAAGCATGCGTGGGTATAAGGCTAGGGGTTGATACGCATGTGGTGAGATAAGGTGGGATTGATATGTGTGTTGTTAGTACATGAACTACATGAAGTCACGCGGGGAGGTAAGGTGGGCTAAAATGCGTGTAGCTATTTCGCGAAAAATGATTTTCATAACTAAATGTAAAGGCTCACGTGGTGATATATGAAAAAATTATGATTGAAATTGTAAAATGTCAATACGAGGCGGTACCTCGGTTGTGATTCTTGTTGTGTATTTCATACTGAAAAGAGTTATTAGTTGCACAGTTCTTGTTTCTTTTGTTCTTCCCCGCCTTAGCAGTTCTTGTCCCTACTTGATTAATTGTGGTTCTCGTCATGTGTTTCCTTCTTTTTATATTTTTGCTTTAAATTCTGCCATTAGCTTACGTTACGAAACTTCTTTTTTATCATTCATTTCTACAATTTCCGTTACTTCTCGTTACTATATGTTGTTATGTTTATCATGTCCTAGTAGGTGTCTTGATCTGGTCACATGACTACTCTACCGAGGTTAGGTTTAATGCTTACTAGGTCAGTGGTCATCACGAACGCGTGATATGGTGTGCGATCGCGTGGAGTAAGGAACCAAGGCATTGCAATCGCGTGAGGGAAAGCTGCAATCATGGAGAGTAAATCACTGGGCTGTTATAAAATAAACCCTCCGCGACTTAAACCCTTCTTATGCCATTTTTGTATGGACAGAGAGCTTTGGGGCAATTTTTGAAGAGGGAAATCAGTGTTCTTCATAGAGGTAAGTGTTTTGATCATTAAAACTTATTTATGGATGATTATGGAATATAATCTGAGCAATTAATTCATGAAAATCAATAGAAAAAAGGGGTTTAGGGTCTTGAGATTATGAGACTTTTAGGGATCGATTTGAGGGGTCAAACGGACTCCAAATTCGATGTTCTTTACATGTACGGACTCGTGAGATGATGAAGAACAGTTTTCTATAAGAATCTCTGAGTTTCGGGATGCGGGCCCGGGGTTCGGGTTTTGACCAAATTCGGGATTTTGAGCTAAATTTGGTATTTTTCGATTGGAATTTATTCCTTAAGTATATATTGATGATAAAAATCTGAACTTGGTAGATTTGGAGCCTTTGGAAGTTGATACGAGAGGCAAGCGTGTTGCGGAATAGTTTCCAGGCTAGTTTTGAGGTAAGTAATGTCTTTAAATCCTGTCCTCAGGGTATGAAACCCCGGACTATGCACTCTTTCACGGGTTTTGAAATGCAAAGGTTGAAACTTTGGAAATATCTTCATATTTAGGCGACTATTGAGTTGCTAAATCAACTTTTAAGCCTATGCTTAATTAGTATTATTATATTATGATATGATTCGGGCTGTAAGCCGTGTTTGGGGCCTAGTGCCGATCTGTTTTCCCCTTGGGGGTTGTGTTTACTATATTTTCCTCACTAATATGCTATGATTTTACACTCAGTCTTTTCCTGATAAATTGTTTTGACACTTAGAGTATTTGATTATATTTATTTCAAAATGAAATACTATTTTGGGTCGAGAACCCGGTATATTTATGGCCTAAGAGCAAATTGAGAGTGTCTGACTGAGTGAGGCTTCAGGCCTATATTGTGAGGAGGCTTTCAGGCCTTATTTGAGGGAAGCTTTCAGGCCTATATTGTGAGGGAGGCTTTCAAGCCTATATTGTGAGGAGGATTTCAGGCCTTATATGAGGGAGGCTTTCAGGCCTATATTGTAAGGAGGCTTTCAGGCCTTATGTTGTTATAGCGCTTGGGCTGTAGGAGCCCTTCCGGAGTCTGTATACACCCCTAGTAAGCGCATGTACCTATTGAGTGATGATTATTGCCCGCGGAGCTGATACTGAGTGATTATTGATAATGAGTGATGATTGATACTGAGTGATTGAGAGAATGCCTGAGGGGAAACTGTTACCAGAAATGATTTGGCCCGAGGGGAATATATATGATGATTCTACTAAGTTTTCGAACTATCATTTACTTCGTTTTCAAACAGGTTTTTACTGAGAATTTTACTGAGATATACTGATATTACACTTGTTTTTGAAGGATTTCTGGAAAACTAATTTCGAACTTATTATTTGATGAATACTACATGGTAACTTGGTATTTTACTGGTTTGGTGAAATTATGTATATGTACTGTGTGTTTTATAATTCTCAGACTGTGATTTATTTTCATTAATACAGAGTTGGCGTACTCATCATTACTCCCTGTGCCTCAGTGCACAGATCTAGGTACCAGTTCCCAGCAGTAGCTGTCCCAGTTCATTGCAGCAGTTCACGGGATTTCGAGGTAGCTGTCCAGCATCCACAACTTCTCTATTTCCTTTCCTTATTTAGTTTTAGCGTTTGATTCAGAGACATATATTATAGTTTTAGCAGAGTTAGATTTATTTATTCTTAGAAGCTCATGACTATTGACTCCAGTCTTGGGAGGTTTTGTTTAGAGTTGTTAGACTATTATTGGGACGCTAAGACTTAATAACATTATTCTATGCTATGGTTGCTGCTTATTATTAAATTTTGAACTTTCATTATTGAACAAATGCGTAGTAATGAGATGGTTGGCTAGCCTAGTTCCACTATAGGCTCCATCACGTCCTGTTAGGTTTTCGGGTCGTGGCAAACTGGTACCAAAGCTCTAGGTTACATAGGACTCAACGGTTATGACCAGGTTCAGTAGAGTCTTGCGGATCGATACGGAGACGTCTGTAGTTATCTTCCAGAGGCTGCAAAACTCTTAGGAAACATCTATATCTTTTTGAACTCTTTCGTGCCAATGTATTGATTCTTGAAATCTAAACTTATGTTGTTTCATTCTCTCACGGATGGTGAGGACACGCAATACGGATCAGGGTGACCAGGCACCAACCAGACCCATAAGGGGTCGGGGCTGTGGTAGAGTTGGGGGACCTGCCCGTGAAGCAGCCGGGACAGTGCCACAGGATCCCCCTATCGTTCAGGATCAGGTTCCCGCCGACGTTGCTCCAGCGACAAGCTCAGGCAGCTGCTATGCCTATTGTTATTCCGGGTCTTCAGAAGACCCTGGATCAGATATTGACGGTGTGTTCCAGTTTAGCTCAGGCACTGGCTATGACCACTACTGCCAATGCAGCTCAGGCCGGGGGAGACAATCAAACTCCAGCTTCCCGGGCACCTGAGCCAGCTGTACGAGGTATTTAGGCACCGGGAGCAGCCCCAAATCTGCTAGTTGCTCCGTTTTAGGGTTATGTGGTCCCTGCTATGCCTAAGGATGTGCAGTGCAGGTTGGAGAGGTTTAGCAGACTTCAGCCTCCGACCTTCAGCGGTGCAGAGGGCGAGGATGCCCAAGGTTTTCTTGATAAATGTTACTGAGAGTATTCTGGAGACCAGCGGGGTTTCATTTACTACTTATCAGTGTGCTGGTGCTGCTTTTACTTGGTGGGAATCATTCGAGAGGCGTAGGCTGGTTGGTTCAACACCGATCACCTGGCAACACTTCTCCATGACCTTTATGGAGAAATATTTTCATCAGTCCCATAGAGAGGAGGAGCGTAGGAAGTTTGAGCAGCTACACCAGGGAGAGTTGTCAGTTACTCAGTATGAGATGAGGTTTTCTGAGTTGGCTAGACATGCTTCGGAGTTAGTCCCCACTGACAGGGAGCGTATCAGGAGATTTGTGGATGGTCTCACGTATCAGCTTCGAATTTTGATGACCAGAGAGAGGGTGACTGAAGCCACGTTTGAGCAGGTTGTTGATATAGCTGCGGACATTGACTCGGTTTGCAAGTAGGAGCGTGAGGAGAGAGAGGCTAAGAGGCCTCGGGGATGAGGTAATTTCAGTGGTGCTCCTCCTAGAGGTAAATTTCACCCTAGTAGAGGTCGTCCATTTAGACCTCCACAGCCAGCTCCCCCAGCTTACAATGGTATATCGTCGGGGCAGGGTCCTCACAATTCTCATTAGCGACGTTCATCTTTTAGTGCCCTTCCAACTCAGAGCTCCACCCGAGTATCATCTTATCAGGGTTCTTCCATGCATGGTTCGTCTGGTGGTTATCAAGGTGGCAGAGGTTCTCGTTCGTTTTCGTCTCCAGGTGCAGGTGGTTGTTATGAGTGTGGACATTTCGTACATGGGTGGAGGCAGTATCCCTGTTGTCCTAGTAGTTCATCCCAGCAGAGGGTTCGACCCTCGGCTTTAGCCCCAGTCACTTCAAAACCTACCCAGGAAGCTAGGGGTGGTGGTCAGGTAGCTAGAGGCCGTCCTAGAGGGGGAGGTCAAGCAGGTGGAGGCCAACCACGTATTTATGCACTTCTGTCGGGGCCTGATACGATGGCATCCGATGCGATGATTACAGGTACTATTTCAGTTTGCCACACTGATGCTTTAGCTTTATTTGACCCTGGTTCCACATACTCTTATGTCTCATCCTATTTTGCTCATTTCCTGAATATGCCCCGTGAGTCTTTAGTTAGATTTGTTCAGGTTTCGACTCCGGTGGGTGATACTATTGTGTGTACCGTGTGTATTGGTCATGTCTTATACTTATTGGGGGTCTGGAGACCAGAGTGGACTTGATGTTACTCAGTATGATTGATTTTGATGTAATTCTGGGCATGGATTGGTTATCACCATGTTATTCTATCCTTGATTGTCACGCTAAGACCGTGACCCTAGCTATGCCCGGAATTTCGAGAGTTGAGTGGAGAGGGTCTATAGAGTACGTGCGTAGCAGAGTGATTTCTTATTTGAAAGCCTAACGTATGGTGGAGAAAGGATGTGAATCTTATCTTGTTTTTGTGAGGGACGTTAGTAGTGAGACCCCATCTATTGATTTTGTTCATGTAGTCCATGATTTTTCGGACGTACTTCCTGCAGACCTGCCAGGATGCCACTGGACATGGATATTGATTTTGGTATTGACCTTATGCCCGACACTCGGCCTATATTTATTCCACCTTACCATATGGCACCAGCAAAGTTGAAAGAATTAAAGGAGCAGTTTTAGGAACTCTTAGATAAGGGGTTCATCCGACCTAGTTTGTCGCCTTGGGGTGCGCCGGTGTTGTGTGTGAAAAATAAGGAGGGCTCCATGCGTATGTGCATTGATTATAGACATCTGAATAAGGTTAAAGTGAAGAATCGGTATCCTTTACCTCGTATTGATGACTTATTTGATCAACTTCAGGGAGCTAAGATGTTCTCCAAGATTGACTTATGCTCTGGGTATCATCAGCTGAAGATTCGGAATTCTGACATTCCGAAGACTGCTTTCAGGACAAGATATAGTCATTATGAGTTTCTAGTCATGTCATTTGGGTTGACCCATGCCCCAGCCGCATTCATGCAATTGATGAACAACGTGTTTCAGCCTTATCTTGATTCGTTTGTCATTGTGTTCATTGATGACATCTTGGTTTATTCTCGTAGCCCGGAAGAGCATGTTCAACACTTGAGGGTTGTGTTACAGAGATTGAGGGAGGAGAAGCTTTATGCAAAGTTCTCCAAGTGTGTGTTTTGGATTGGTTCAGTGGCTTTCTTGGGGCACGTGGTGTCTAGTGAGGGTATACAGGTTGATCCGAAGAAGGTTGAGGCGGTGTAGAGTTGGCCCAGACCGTCCTCAGCTACAAAGATAGTTTCCCTTGTTTAGAGGGATATTACCGTTGTTTTGCGGGGGGATTCTCTTCTATTGCGTCGCCATTAACTAGATTGACCCAAGAGGGTGCTCTGATGCGAGACTAAATTGCATAGTTTAACATGTGATATACCTTACATTTTATGCGCATTAATGATAAAATTACACTTGTTATGTGCTTAATGGAGTTTATTTCATGTGTAGGTGAATTGGAAATGGAAACGGAGCTAAAGGGATGCAAATACGTCAAAAATACGCAAAAGGAGATGCCCAGGCGATAGCCGGGCGTTTGCCCCCTAAAGCCAGGCCCCCCTGGCGTTAGGGGGGCGTTTGCCCCATAAATCCTGCCCCCCTGGCATTAGGGGGACGTTAGGGCCTTAACGCCAGGCCCCCCCTGGCGTTAGGGGGGCGTTACAGCCCAAACGTCAGGGGTCTCCAGTGTCGCCCAAGTCCGAGTTTGACGAGTTTAAGTGTTTCCCAAGTGAAATAGAAGTCTCCTACACGGTTAGGGTT
>MDKI01033629.1:0-11397 GCA_005239505.1 Nicotiana paniculata
TATTACTTGTCGACCACGTACACTTGCGTGTGCATTGGGAAATCAACCAACAAGTTTTTGGAATACTGGAGGGGAATCACTCTCAGAGGTTACATTTTCGAAGAAAACAAGTCATGCCAAGGAGGACCTTGATAGGAGAATGTTGTAATGGGCCAAACGGTCAAATGAACCGTGTCCATATAGAATAATCAAGCCCCCGATGGAAAAATTGATTACTCAAAGAAGCACTCTTATTATATCAAAACACTTTTGTGCCTCAAAGAAGTTTACTATTTTCACATTTAACGGCTCAAGGTCCAAATATACTCAAATACTCGGGGACTGTCATCGATAGTCAACACGTCGAGCCATCAAAAACTCGAACTTACAAGACCTCAATGAGGCATACTCGAACTTACAAGACCTCAATGAGGCAAACTCGAACTTATAAGACCTTAATAAGGAAACTCAAACTTATAAGACCTCAATGAGGCATACTCGAACTTACAAGATATCAATGAGGCATACACAAACTTATAAGACCTTAAAAAAGGAATTCCCTCGATATTAAGGCCAAGGCCATCTCACTCGGGGACTAAAGGCTATGGCCATATGAAAAGGCTATGACCGAAATAATGCGGCTCGGAGACGTCCGACTTCCTCCATAAAACTAAAGGCCTTCAAATACATCGAAAAACCGGTTAAATCAGGCTACCCTCGGCATAAGCAAAGGGCCTTCGATAAAATCAGCCCTGAATAATGTGAAGGCTTCCAAAAAATCAGCCTTCGAGAAAATCTCACGAGGTATTCAACTATCGTCGCACATCGACTTGCAATCGAGGTTCTAATCAATCGAACCGTCGAAAAGTCGAACGAATATAAAAACATGACAAGGCATAACAAAATTTTTACAAGTCTTTAGCCAGATAAGGGGAAAATTATAGCCATTTTGGAGGTCGAATTGACCCAATATAATAAGAGCCTAAGGGCCGATATGTAAGAGCCTAAGAGCCAATCTAAAGAGCCTAAGGGACAATCTAAAGAGCCTAAGGTCCAATTTAAAAGATCCTAAGGACCGATGTTTCAAATCCTAAAGGCTAATACTTAAAGAGCTTAAAGGCCGAAGCACACCATGCTCGAAACCTTACCAGTTCGGACTCGAAAGTCCCGAGCTAAAATTTAGCTCGAATGTCGGATCCTAAGTGGTCACCTATTATGGATCGTTGATCGAACATGAAACCTAAGGGTATTATATTCTAAGTCGAATACATTGGACTGATCGTCAACAACACCAAATCTCGTTTCAAAGAGAAGATGTAAATTAACAAAACAAAGATGAAACAAAAGATTCTTTATATTCAGATGATGGTATAAAAAGTACATTTACTATACCCCCACAGGGAGCCCTTACACAAAATTAAGGGCATAGTCTATCGTCAGGGTCCCTTGCTCGGAGGCAGCACCCTAGGGGATTTCATCTCCATCAAACCCCTCGAGACCAACCTCTTCCCCGGAAGCCTCCTCGTCAACCTCCTCTTCAACATCAACTTCATCATCAGAGGAAAAAACGAATTTGGCATCAGCTTTGTCTGCCCTGGCTTGCTCTATCTCCCCGGAGAGATCGAAGCCCTTAGCATGGATCTCTTTGAGGTTTTCCCTTCGAGATCGGTAGCGGACATAATTGTTGCTTCTTTTCTCCCGGTCGGAGGTCCCTCTCAATTCTATCCGAGCATCAGCAACATCCTTCAAATAGATGGCCACCGTCTTGTCATCCTTGGCTTCTATTTCATTGGTTTCAGTTCGGGCTTTCTCAACCTTAGCCTTGGCTTTTGTGAGACCAGCCTCGAGCTCGGCTATCCTGCCCGCATGAACAAATTGCTCTCTTGAGCATTTCGAAGCTGAATTTCAAGGGCAGATACCTTTGCCAAAGCACCTTTTTTGGCCGCAGCAAGGATGTCCATCTGTGCCTTCATTTCAATGCACTCAGAATTGACGAGTTCGACCTCACCCCGAAGGCATTCCAACATCTCCACCTTTTGATGCAACTGAGATTTTGAAGTGTTATCCTCCGAAGACGGGAGAGGGAGTCCATATTTTTTCAGAACTACGGTTATCTGCTTCTCTAGCATGTCCTCGTTTTCCCGAGCTCTGGTCAACTCTGATCGAAGATGCCTCAATTCCCTTTCCTTCTTGTCACAAAGGAGCATGAGTGATTTCTCCTTGTTCGAGGATCTAAGAAGTTTGGCCTCACAATGACTCAACTCAGTCTGAAATTTGTCGAACCTGCAGAAAGGAAAGTTCAATTAGACAAAAGAAGAAAGTATGAAGTTGGAAAAACTATCGTGCTACTGAAAACTTACAATTGAGCAAAGCCGTCGAGCCTCCTCGAAGGTCGAGTTTGCATCCACTGGTTCGGCCTCATTAACCCCAGTAAAGCAACCCTAAAAGATTTCGTTTTCACTTGGGACTCCGTCTAACTCAGGCGTCCTCAGGTTCCGAGCATCCCTTACGGTATCTTTAGAGAAACATGGAAATGACGGTGAATGACCTACTGTCATTGCCGCGGGAGGTCACCCGAGGCGCTCTGACCGGGTAGAGGTGCTTCAAAGCTCGCTCCCTGCGGAGTATTTCCCAAAGTCTGAGAAGCAGTTGCCAAATCAGGTGATGAAGGGCCTTCATCCCTTTTCTCTTTTGGAACTCCTCTTTCGAGGCTAGGTTCCCCGGTTCCATCGGGCTTAGCAGCCTCGGAAGACTTTCTGGTTTGGGTCACCAATGTCAAACCCTCAACCTCGTCTTCATCATCACCCATGGACCGGCGGACAAAGTCAAAATCCTCGTTGATAACAACATTCTTATTGCGTCCCCGAGCTGGCTTTACTTCGCTTCGGGTGTCCTCGTTATTCGAGGATCTTTTACTCTTATTATTCTTCTTTGGCTCCGGAGCCGAGGATCCCTCTTCCTTCCCGAGAGGGGGCGGCCTCATCTCACAGAAATCACCAATGCCTGCGATGGTGGAATTAGGCCACATGAAGAAAGGGATTTTTCTTTTTTAGGAAGGAAATGTTATAACACGTACCATGGTGTTTCGCTTCTCACTTTCCCTTTGACAAATCCTTCCACTTGCGTTTGTCGTAAGATGAAGTCGCAGCCAGTTTGCGAGCCTAATCCACTAGATCGGGGATCGCCTTAGGCATCCACAGAACCGATGTGGAAGTAAAAAAGGAACAATTATGCGAAGTTCAGCGAAAATTATGAAAAAGAAATAGAGCAAGGTATTATACTCGCGTTCAGAGTTCTATTTCTCGGGGAACGTTAGTAACTCCTTGGGAATAATGTCGATGGTCCTCACTCGAATGAACCGACTCATCCAACCTCGATCTCTGACTTCTTCGTTACTAGCGAAGAAGGACTTTGTGGATCGGTGTTGGAGCTTGATTAAACCTCGGAAATGTTGAGGTCGATACAATCGGATGAGGTGGCTGAGGGTGAACTCGATCTCTGCCTTTTCGGCGAAGAACCTCATCATTAATATGATATGCCAGAAGGACGAATGAATCTGGCCCAGTGTAATTTGATAATTTTGGCAAAATTTGAGCACGAGTGGTCGAGGGGACCCAGTGTAAAGGGGTATGTATATACGCTCAAGAACCCTTCTACATGGGTCGTAATATCCTCTTCTCGAGAAGGTATTTGCAGAACGACCTCTTTCCCCCATTTACATTCTCTCCTTACAGCTTCGAGGTGTCCTCCCTCGATGGATCTTATTTACCTTGATGCGTGTTCCTGACGCTCGAGAACATCGGGAGGGTTCTCTATTGTAAAGTCTTTATTCAAAGAAAAATTTCTCGGCACGATTTCATTGGGAGTTGGGGGTTTACCACTGGTCGGACGTGAAGCAAAAGTGGATGTTCCTTCTTTCTGAGAAACGGATTATAGGTTTTTGCCATAGTTTCTTTAGAAAAGGAAGAAGGAAATGAATATAACTGATGAGGTTTTGGGCTAACACGGCGGAAGAACTAGTGGTGAGGGGAAAGTTTGTATAAGAAGAGTAAGTGTTGCAGAGTGAAAAAGTGCATAATAAAGAGACGAAAGCAGATATATATAGGGGAAGGCGGCGACTGTTCATTGATGTCTGACGAGCACTCAATGCTTTTGGGGAAGAGAACCGACGTGACGCTTCGGACATTTCAACGCCTACGTCACAGGAATGATATCATCATCCAAGACCTCGTGAATTCAAATCGTTCTCATCATTTGATTCTAGGAAACGCGGGGACTATCTATATACGGCCGAAACTGGAGGGGTCCGATTTCGAAGTCTCTATTATGTTCCGAACCCGAACTCATGTTCGAGATAAAGTTCAAGTCCAATCTCAGACTGTGTACTTCGAGAAAGCACATCGAAGGCCCATCACGACCTACCTCGAGGCAGTGCAAAATCGATGATAGTTAAGAAAAAGTGGGAATTTTCCAAGGACATGTAGTTAGGACAGATAAGATTTGTAAGCGATAGTACAATCCTACTAGGCTGTTATACAGCTGTACCAATAGTATTTTTTGTCATAATTAGAAATGTACCATGTTAGGATTTTCCCCTCCTATATAAAGGAGACCCCAATTATTTTGTAAGACAGATCATTCACAACAATAGAACTTTCTACTATGCCTTTTCTCGTTTAATGTGATCTTCAACTATTCCTCAACTTTATTATTCTTCATTTATTGTTACTAAACTGACCTCGAGACCATCAAGCTCGAGGCCCTCGCTCCTTTAGCAAAACTGATTTGGTTATCATATTCTTTTTACTTATACTTATCATTTCTTGATTATTAACTAGTATTGGAATAAATCACATATTTTTAAAACCACAAATTAAGTATAATTGTTAACACCATTTTCGAGGTAAACATTACCATTACATTTAAAGCTTCATTAAGAATGTACTAGTTCTCCTTTTCAAAACTTTAAATTGTTATTTAATTTTTCAAGCTTTTAACATATTAAGAAAAATAATAACTATTTAATAATATGATTGGATAAGATGTAGCATAATTTTTCAAAGATTAACTTCCTCAAGATCGGTCTAATTGAGTGACTAGAGTTTTATGGAAAGTGCATTATTTAGTAGATTAGAATTTCAAGAAATATATATTTGGGAATGTATCTACAGGATATTGCTAGAAGAGAGGGTAAATTACCTCTGATTGGCTCGAGCACTGAAGATTCCTTTTAGTGTATTTTGAGTGGAGGAAAAAAGAGGAAATGGGAACTAGGGAAAACCTTAATCTATTCCAATACAAGTTTGTTTTCCTCTCATTGGGAAGGGGGTGACTGAATTTTTGAAAAGAAAGAGAGGGCGAGAGAAAGAGAAACACTTAGTTTAATAGAAAGTTCCTTGAAAATTTGAGGAAAGGTTCTGAAAGCAAAAGAAATCAGCCATTCACACTGACTTAGGTCTTTATCTTCTGAAATTTGGGTCAAAATCTCTAGTTTTCTGGGTTTCAAGAGCTAGATTGTGATTTTAAGTTTTTGTCTGTTGCTGTCCTTTTGTAGCTGAGCTCCATATCCTCATTTTGAAGCTGTTGCTTTGTTGTTTTCCCGTAAATTAGGTGAATACTCGAAGCTATTGTATTTGAACATGTTTGAGTAATCAAAATTTGATATTCTAGCTTAATGTTTGTCTGTTTGGTGTGATTTCATTTGTGATAACATGCTTGAATGTTTGTAACATCTGGAATTATGTACAATGGGGCGGGGCGGATTTCAAGGCTTGCGGGGCGGGTTAGAGCGTTTGCATGGGCGGGCTGGGTTGCGGGTTGGGTATTTAAGTCTTTTGAACTAAAGACCGAAACCAATGTGCTCTCTCCGGTCTATACTCTCTCAACGGAAATCACGAACTCATAGTGACACAACCATGAAGTTGAATATTTTTCTGTTTACTTTTTTTAAATCAATTTTTTAAGAATTACAATTAACTGTTTACTTTTTTTTCCTTGACTGAGGGTACACTTGTACCTTTATCACATAGGAGTATTAAATAAAATAGCTTTTACAAATTCATTAGCGCGCGCGCATACACACACATATATATGCACAATTAACTCTTTTATCCTAATATTGTAAAAGAAATTAAGAAAGTTGCTTATTTGAAGCTAGTACAGAGTACAAACGAGAAGGAAAAAATGACTTATCGGGAGTTTTACCGAAAGGCAAAGAAAGAGGCAAAGTTAACAGTTACAATGGCTAAAAATGCGGCGTATGCTCGTTTGTACGAGGACCTCAAAGGAAACGGCGTGGACAAGAAGTTGTACCGGTTGGCCGAGGTGAGGGAGAGGAAGGCCCATGACTTAGACCAAGTCAAGTGCATCAAGGACGAGGATGACAAAGTATTGATGGACGAGGCACTTATTCGGAGAAGATGGCAGACATACTTTCATAAATTATTGAACGAAGAGGGGGATAGACGCATTGTGCTTGGTGAGTTGGAGAACTCAGAGAGTCGGCGGGATTTTGGGTACTGTAGGCAGATTACGATAGAGGAGGTGGAAGGGGCGATGCGTACGATGTGCTGGGGCAGAGCGACAGGGCCAGACGAAATCCTGGTGGAATACTTGAAGAGCGTGGGGCGGGCAAGTTTGGAGTGGCTCACTGGGCTGTTTAATGTTATTTTTAAGACGAACATGGGTGATATCTAAAATTGCAATAATTATAGGGGTATCAAGTTGTTGAGTCACACTATGAAGGTTTGGGAGAGGGTGGTGGAGGCCAGGGTGAGGAGGTGTGTGTCTATTTTCGAGAATCAGTTTGGATTCATACCGGAGCGTTCGACTACGGAAGCGATTCATCTGGTTAGGAGATTAGTGGAGCAGTACAGGGAGAGGAAGAAGGACTTGCATATGGTGTTTATTGAACTTGAGAAAGCATACGATAAAGTCTCGAGGGAGGTCCTGTGGAGGTGTTTGGAGGCTAGTGGTGTTCTGGTAGCGTACATTAGAGTGATTAAGGATATGTATGATGATGCTAAGACTCGAGTGAGGACTGTGGGTGGTAACTTGGAGCATTTCCCTGTGGTGATGGGGTTGCACCAGGGATCGGCTCTTAGCCCATTTTTATTTGCCTTAGCGATGGATGTACTGTCGCGACACATCCAAGGGGAGGTTCCTTGGTGCATGCTATTTGCCGATGATATAGTGTTGATTGACGAGACGCGAAGCGGAGTTAACGCGAGGTTGGAGGTTTGGAGACAGACTGTGGAGTCTAAAGGTTTTAAATTGAGTATAACCAAGACTGAGTACTTGGAGTGCAAATTCTGTGACGGGACCCGCGAAGCAGACATAGAGGTAAAACTTGATGCTCAAGTTATCCCAAGAGAGAGAGAGTTTTAAGTATCTCGGGTCTATTATCCAAGGTAATTGGGAGATTGACGAAGATGTCACACATCGCATCGGAGCGGGATGGATGAAGTGGAGGGTCGCTTCCGGTGTTTATGTGATAAGAACGTGCCGCCAAGACTTAAGGGCACGTTTTATAGAGTGGTGGTTCGACCGACTTTGCTGTATGTGGCTGAGTGTTGGCCAGTCAAGAACTCCCACGTGCATAAGATGAAAGTAGCAGAGATGAGGATGTTGAGATGGATGTGTGGGTGTACCAGAAGAGATAAGATTAAGAATGAAGTTATCAGAGACAAGAGTGGGAGTAGCCTCCGTGGAGGACAAAATTCTAGAGTCGAGGTTGAGATGGTTCAGACATGTTAAGAGAAAAAGCATTGATGCCCCTGTTAGGAGGTGTGAGAGGTTGTCCATGGGAGTTTGAGAAGAGGTCGAGGTAGTCCTAAGAAGTACCGGGGAGAGGTGATTAGACAGGACATGATAGCGCCGGACACCACAGTCAGGCAAGCCAACACTCATTAGTTAATTAAGTTCCTATTTTATTATTTTGACATCGTTATTTTTCATTTCATTATATGAAAATCGATAAAAATTTACTGAGTAAATAACAAGGTTTTAACACCTCAATAAAAAAAATTCCAGAACCCGGTGTCACAAGTCTATGAGCAATTTCTAAGAAAAATCAAATGAAAAACAATAACCGTCCAGAATACAAACGGGACGGTAAAGAAAGTACAACTCACAACTCAATATGATGAAGGAGACTCTGCTGGCTGCGGGTCGTCTCGAGAGGTGCAGCTCACCCAAGTCCCCACATCAACTATGCCACGACCCCAAGCGAGGCCACTAGATATACATGTACCTGTGCAACAAAATGCACAACAAGTGTAGCATGAGTACAAAAACAACGTGTACCCAGTAAGTATCCCGCCTAACCTCGAAGAGATAGTGATGAGAGGTCGACTTTGACACATACTAGAGATCAAATTAATATAATCAAGTGTGATGTCAAACATGGATGTTACTATCAAATAACATATAACAGCAGGAAAGGACAACTTTTTCCATAATTGATAAATCCCAGTTTTAGTCATCTCAGTTAACCACTCATATCTTAAGAAAATTAAACAGTTCAAATCACAGATGGTATCCAGAAAATATCATGCGCAGGAAATGCCAAGGGTCGAACGGCCCGAATGAACATAAATGTAAACTGTGCACTGCCAAAGGGTCGAACGACACGAACCATAGATGCATCTATTAACCTGCCGTGGCGTACGGACCGCTCCCATGAGAGTAGTGGAAGAAATCACCTCGCTCGCGGAATATAAATTGCGAAGCGGTCACACATAATCATACACATTCAAACAGTCCACCCCGACTACATCAGGAAAACAAGTACCTAAGAAAATGACAATTTCTCTTTTAATGGTCACGAAAATAGTATTTAAATCTTTTCTAGAAATTCATTTACCAAGTTTGATAAAGTTTAAATACTTTAATTTCATCAATAAGGTTACAAGTACGGCAAATAAAACGTGCTTTTGGGGCCTAGACTACCCGGACATAAACATAATAGTAGCTACGCACGGACTCCCGTCACCTCGTGCATACGTAGACCCCACAAATAGTAGCACATATTTAATTATTTCACCGATGGGGGAAATTCCCTCTTACAAGGTTAGAAAGGAGACTTACCTCGCTCCGAAGATTCATAACCGCCCTCCAAGCCCTTCCGACGGCTCACATTGATGCGCAACGCCCCAAAACTATCCAAATAACGGGCAAACCAATGAAAATACACTCAAATACTTATAACAATTCAATTTATATAAGTTCCCAACTCCGCTCGGAAAGTCGATAAAATCATCGGGCCAACATGCCCGAATTCCGAAATTTTTCAAAGATAAAGATTACCCATAACTTTACGAACTCAAATATATAATTCTCTTTCAATTTCATGCCCAAATTCGCAGTCAAAATCCAAAAATACAAATTCTAGGTTTCCTACCCAAACCTCAAATTTCTATAAATTTTCTTCTCTAAGAACACCCACACCTGCGGCTTCCTCCTTCCCAGCCGGGCTCCGTACCTGCGCTTCCTCTTCCGCATCTGCGCCTTCGCAGGTGCGGAAATAACCTCGCACCTGCGCCCCCAGCCAAGCCAACAAAATTCCGCATCTGCGACGTCAGAACCGCACCTGCGGCCCTTATTGCGCAGGTGCGATCGCACCAGACACTAGATGTTTTAGCCCTTCCTCAACTCCAAATTCGATCCGTTAACCACCCGGAATCCACCCGAGGCCCCCGGGACCACGTCCAATCACACCAACCTGTTCCAAAACATAATGCGGACTTGCTCGAGGCCTTAAATCACATAAAATAACATCGAAACAATGGATCGCAACTCAATTCAATCTTTATGAACTTTAAAATTTCCAACTTCTACATTTCATGCCAAAACCTATCAAATCACGTCCGATTGACCCTAAATTTTGCACAAAAGTCACATTCAACATTACGGACCTGCTCCAACTTTCGGAATCGGAATCCGACCCCGATATTAAAATTTCCACTTCCGGTCGGACTTCTTAAAAACCTTCAAATTTCTAACTTTAGCTAAATGACTCCAAAATGACCTACGGACCTCCGAATTCACTGCTGATCGCGCTTCTAACACCAGAATCACCATACGGAGCTTTCCCACACTCAGAATCCCAAACAGAGATCAATAACACTGAAATGCACTTCAACCCGGACTTATGAAATTTCTTCTAAAATACTAACTTCCACAATATGCGCCAAAATGCTCCCGGGTCATCCAAAACCCGCTCCGAACATACGCCCAAGTCCGAAATCATCATACGAACCTGCTGGAACTTCAAATCCTGATTCTAAGGTCGTTTACTCAAAAATCCAATCTCAGTCAATTCTTCCAACTTAAGACTTTCGAAATGAGAATTTTCTTTCCAATTCGACTCCGAACTTCCCGAAATTAAATTCCGACCACGCCTACGAGTCATAATACCTGAAATGAAGCTGCTCATGGCCTTAAACCGCCAAACGACGCGCTAGAGCTCAAAACGAACGGGTGGGTCGTTACATTCTCTCCCACTTAAACATGCGTTCATCCTTGAACATGCTAAGAACTGCTCTGGAGTTATCTGAAATCACCGTTTAACACTTCGTGCACCTACCTGTGCTGCCATCACTCAGCTGAGCGCATTAGCTTGATCAAATCCGAAGATATCTTCTTTTATCCATGCAATAAGCTCAGAATCCAGTTCCAACTCCCGAAATTCACTGCCAGGCCTGTTTCCAATATATGAACACCGAATCAATCACTACACGAGGTACCAGAACAAGATTGCATGCCTTTGCTGCATTAGCACCATACACTGCATAATTCGTCATTTAACCATAATGACATTCCCTGATCTTAATAGCCAAAATTCCACGAATCTGATGCTCCCAATGCACCTCATGACATATATATAGGTCTTGCTATAACACTTACTATACCACCACAACAGAGGAAATGTGTAGAAATTCACAACCAACTGCAGAGTTAACCAATCATTGAATCTCTCCTCTTGACTAGAATCATCACCTCATTACGAACCAAATAATGGTATTTGTCCTTTAATATACTTCAAATAATCTTATCGTATATCCCTGATCCAATAATATCGTCTCACCCAGTATGAACTGCTCAGACAACAAGTCACCACAGACATGACCAATAGTCTCACATGATGCCACAATGCGCCAATAGGCCATAACTCGAACGCGATACATAAAGAAATGACTCGGGAAAGGACTACTCAACTCACACAACTATTATGAACTTTCCTCATAAAATAGAAAGCAAAACACAAGAAAATAGATAAATTGAACCGTACTCAACATCACACTGTTGCGGCGCGCAACCCGATCCAAAGAACATGCCTGTGGCGGCGTGCCACCTGATCCAAATAACATAACCATGGCGGCGTGCCACCCGATCCACACATAAAATTCACGTAAGGAG
>ML301634.1:0-47520 GCA_005239505.1 Nicotiana paniculata
AGGAGTATCTCCTCTTCCTGAGTTTGCCAACCCAAATTGAGGATTTTCCATGGTGATGGTGTTGTTGGGGGTGGCGTCGATGGTGTAGGTAACGCTGCCGGTAATCCTCTCGCAAATTCTTGCAATGCTTGGCTCACATACTCTGCAATCATTTGATTTACACGATCTTATTCCACAGTTTGATCATTATCACCATTGTTGTTATTGGATCTTTCTGGGGATTGTTCCCTTGAACCACGTGGGGTTCCTGAAGGCGATGGAACTGGGGTNAAACCAATTTGTTTACCAAATAATTAGACCCTTTGACTAAAACTTATTTTTAAGATGAACACGGGTTACTGATAATCAAGGAAATGGAGAAAAATGAATAACAGACAATATTGCAGAAATATAAAAAATCGAAGTCAATTATATTCGAGAATCAGATGCCTTTACAGGCTGTATTCCCTCCCTTATATAGGAGATTCCTATAACGTACAACTCTTTCTATGGTTTCTCATTAATTACTAATTATGACACTAATGAGGCGTTACAAAGGATAACGGTAATTGGGGTACGGTTACATAACGTTCGAGTAATCAATTGTAGGTCTTTGAATCTGTCTGTTTTGATCAGGTTGAGTTTCATGTGGCTGATAAGCTCGAGGGTTTACTGAATTGTGCCTCTTTGTACCGTACCTCTTCAAAGAATCACACCCAGCTGCTGCGTTTTCCTGTGTCCACGTGACTGGCTGAGTTGTCAAAAGCTGGCTTACGTGTGGAACTTTTTTTACCAATACAATAGCTTCAGTGAAAGTACAGTGGAGAGGTCAGCCAGTGGAGGAGGCTAATTGGGAGACCGAGCAAGAGATGCAGAGCAAATATCCTCACTTGTTTGAAACTCCAGGTACGTTTCTAGACCCGTTCTAGGACGAACGTTGGTTTAAGAGGGGGAGAATGTAACGACCCGGCCGGTCGTTACGTAGAATCTGCATTTATATATTACTGTTATTTCCTCGTCATAGCTTGGTTAAACTGTTCTTGATGTGTTAGAGTTGGTAGGCTCGGAATCGGAATAATTATAATGAGAATTTAGTCACTTAGTCTTTAAAAATAGCCTTAGAGTTGGAAAAGCCAAGTGAGAGTTGACTTATTGGTAAATAACCTCGGAATATGGATTTTATGGCTCGGATAGCTTCGTTACGTGATTTGGGACTTAGGACTGTGTTCGGAATATTTTTGTGAGGATCGGTGTAGAATTAGGCTTGAATTGGCGAAAGTTAGTTTTTGGTGATTTCCGATCGGCAGTGGAAAATAGGCTATCGGGGTCGGAATGGAATTCCGGAAGTTCGAACAGACTTGTAATGTCATTTTGGATATGTCTGCAAAATTTCAGGTCAATCGGAGTTGTTTTGGATAGTTTCGGCATCATTAGTGGATTTTAGAAATTTCAAAGTTCATAGGCTTGAATCCGATGTGCTTTGGTGTTTTGATGTTAGTTTTGGTGTTCCGAGGGTGAAAATAAGTTTGAATGATCATATGTGACGTGTTAGTATATTTGGTTGGGGTCCCGAGGGGCTCGGGATTGATTTCGGGTGGTTAATGGGCATTTTAGCCTTAGGAAAAATTGTTGTTTTTCTGGTGTTTTGATAGTTGAAGGTCCTTCATCGCGATCGCGTAGGTGAAGATGTGATCGCATAGAGTAATCTGAGGGTCAGAAGAAATTGTGCATCGCGATCGTTGGAACAGGAGTGCGATCGCATAGGTTTGGAGGGATGAGTAGTGCGATCTCGTGTGTGGATGTGCGATCGCAGTGGGCTGGAAAGCAGAGCTTCGCGATCGCGTGAGCTAAGCCGCGATCGCAGAGAGATATTTTGGAAGCTGGGGAATTTGTGATTCGCGATCGCGATGTGGATCCCGCGACCGCGATGAATAAGAACTGGGCAGTTTATAATTAAACCCTCCGCGACCATTAAACCTTTTAACACCATTTTTTAACGGGAAAAGAGCTTGGAGGCAATTTTGAAGAGGGAAAATCATCGTTCTTCATTGAGGTAAGTATTTTGAACCCAAAAACTCGATTATAGGTGATTAAGGAACATAATATCAGTGTTTAATTCATGAAAATCAGTAGAAAAAGATGAGGTTAGGGCTTGAGATTATGAGACCTATAGGGATCGATTTGAGGGGTCAAACGAACTCGATTTTATCGTTCTTTGTATGTACAGACTCGTGTGATGATGAGGAACATTTTGGTATAAAATTTTTTGAGTTCCGAGACGCGGGCCCAGGGGTCGATTTTTGGCTAAATTCGGGTTTTATGCTAAAATTGGTACTTTTCAATTGGAATTCATTCCTTAAGCATAATTTGATGATAAAGATCTGAACTTGGTAGATTTGGAGCGCTCGGAAGTTGATTCGATAGGCAAGCGGGTTGCAGAGTAGCTTTTCGGACTTGTTTGGGGTAAGTAATGTCTTTAAATCCTGTCCTGAGGGTATGAAACTCCGAACTTTGCATCATTTCACGGATTTTGGAATGCAAAGATTGAAAATTTGGAAATATATTCCTTTTTAGGCAACTATTGAGTTGTGAAACCGATTTTGAAGCCTATGCTTAATAGCATTGATATATTTTGATATAATTTGGGTTGTAAGCCATGTTTGGGGCTTAGTGCCAATCTGTTTACCCCTTGGGGGCTGTTTTTACTTTCCTCACTTGATATGTTATGATTTTCACTCAGTCTTTTCTTGATAATTGTTTTGACACTCAGACTATTTTGATATTATTTTTTGAAAATGACACACTCTTTTGGGTCGAGAACCCGGTATAATGATGGCCCGAGTGGCATGTTGAGAGTGTCTGACTGAGTGAGGCCGCGGGCCAATATTGTGAGTGATTTATGCCATGATGTGGCTTGTTATAGCGCTTGGGCTGTAGGAGCCCCTCTGGAGTCTGTACACAACCCCAGTGAGCACAGGTACCTATTGAGTGCGAGTGATGACCGCTGGGCTGATACTGAATGATGGTGAGGTGCGGAGGGAAATTGTTACGAGAAATGATTATGGTCCGAGGGGCAGATTTATGATGATTTTACTGAGTTTTTTACTGTGATTCACTTCATTTTTCAAACTGATTTTACTAAGAGTTTTACTGAGATATATTGAAATTATACTTGTTTCAAAGGATTTCTGGAAATTTATCTTCGAACTTATGTATTTGATGAATACTTTATGGTGACTTGGTGTTTTACTGTTTTTGTGAATTGGTGTATATGTGTTGTGTCTTTCGTATTTCTCATACTGTGATTTATTTTCATTACTACTGAGTTGGCGTGCTCATCATTACTCCCTATGCCTCTGTGCACAGATCCAGGTACCGGTTCGGAGCAGTAGCTGTCTTCGTTCGTATTCAGCAGCTTACGGGATTTCGAGGTAGCTGTTCAGCGTCCTCAGCTTCTCCATTTTCCTCCCTTTATTAGTATTAGTATTTATTTCATAGAAATTGATTAAGACATTAGCAGAGTTAGTTTTATTTCTTAGATGCTCGTGACCATGTTGACTCCAGTCTTGGGAGAGTTGTTTAGACTGTTAGATTATTATGGGGGCGTAAAGACTTAAAGAGATTATTTAATATTTTGTTTGCTGCTTATTGTTAATTTTTGAAGTATTATAATAGAACGAATGAGTAATTAGGTGATGGTTGGCTAGCCTAGTTTCACGATAGGCGTCATCACGACCGGTTAGGATTTGGGGTCGTGACATATTCATTTACATTGATTGATTCACTAATTTTTTCAAGATATAATACTGAAAGTATCTCAATAAATTGCGAGGATCATTTTAAAGTAAAATAAACTGTAAATTTTCATTTCAATTATTCTTTTGATGCTGAGTAAGCTAAATAAGATCATATCTATATGTTTTTTAAAGTTTAAACTTTTACTTTTAATTTTATGACTCAAATACAATTTTAATAATATTTTTTTTTTAAAATTTTGTATCATTCATATTGGTTACACACGCGATGCGCCTAGTTTACCAAAAAAGTATAGCAACTAAATAATCTTATTATTATTAAATCCTTAATTGTATAATTACAACTCCCACATTATAATTCCAACATGTAAAAGCAACTGCGTAACATATGCAAAAGAACATGAATGATATTTTCATTCCACAAAACAGATACTAATTAGTTTTCATGAACAGAAAAAAGAAAATTAGCATCCCACGAACGGCAGAAATATGAGCATCCCATTCATCTAGAAAATGAGAAAGGGTCTTCAGAGTCTATTAACTTTAGCCATCAACCGCCAATCAAAGGGAAATTTATTTTCAGTTTAATTATTATTTTTATCATATTGTCAATTAATGCTTATAATCAAGATATTTATTTGTAATTACCTATTAAGTGACATAATTATATAAATAATTTTGACACAAGCATATAACTTAAACTCTTTATTTTAAGGGGTATCTTTAGTACTATCATTCAGTAAATCCTAAGGATACCTCTACCATATCACCACGCAAATGGTGGAAACGAAGTGAAAGATGAGTAAAAATAGATGTGCCAGAATGCATTAATCACTCATATTGGTTATTAAGTACTCCCACACCACACTTTTACTTATTAGTATTCAAAAAATAGATTTGCACTTTTAATTTACTTGTCACTTTTAATATTGTATACGGTTAAAATCAAATTTGCCCTTCGTATGACTGATCGAGATTGAAACATGACAGGTTATGTTTTAACCTCGTATTATATCGAGCCATGATGCGAAGTCAGATTGTTGAGCTCGTGACACAGAGACCGATCAAGATCGAGATCGGCCAAGATCGAAACCATGCAAAATAGAGATCGAGCAAGACCAAGGGAAGTTTACCTAGTCAAGTAACGGAAAACCGAAATATCCATAATCGAGCAAGGATCGCGGCGGAAACCTCGGCACGTATCAAAAAGAAGCTGATTAATTAGCCAATCATGAGATTTCTTACTGTATTTAGAGTTGTATCAAGAGTAGGACTCCCCTACTATATAAAGGGGGTCTGATCATTTGCAAAACATATTACATTTACGCAATACAAAGCAATACACTGCTTTCTTTTAGCTTTCAATATTTGTTACTCTGTTCATATACCAGTGGAATCTTCATTTGGTTCGAGGGTGACCTAACTCAAGGGCCAAAGCTATATGATTCGTTTGATTTGCATTTATTTCTTTTTACAGTCAATTTCAATATCAATCTATATATCTTCTCAGTTTGTGCCAAGTTACATTATGTATCCTTAAAACTACGTATAAATTCAATTGTTATTCGTTTTTTGGGTAAACAAGCATATCAAGAGAAGACAAGTTCTTTTTTCCTTTTCATAGTATTAATTATTCATTTCAAATCATTTTCTCAAATTAATTAAATAAATGAATCAATTAATATGTGTATGATGATAAATTATATACTTTTTAAATTATATCTTAAGGGGTGTGCAAAGTCCATAGAGGACAAGTAAAAGTGAAAGGAGGAGTAATTAACTAAGTCAAATTAAGTGGGCATCCTATTGGCTAGAGTGGTAGAGTGGGTGGGTAGATCAATAACCCATTTTCTTCTTTAATAATTGGGGAACAAGTATCATTAATTCTTAGTTTGTATTTGTAGAGATAGACGATAAGAAAGCCGAACGGAGGCTACGCCGTTAATTCGAGTTTTATTCTCAGGTCAACAAAATGTGGCGATGGACGTCCGTATCGAATCTATGCATGCAATGCGTAAAAGCGAGTTTTATTCGAGTTTTATTCTCAGGTCAGTTATTATTAATATAAAAATTGCTACTAAGATTAGATGGTTAGTTAATATAGGAGTAATAGTATTTGGCTCTAAAAATAATGAGCGCTCAAGCACACATAATCCATAATGTACGTAGCCATTGATTCTCAGCACACTACTAGAAATTCTGAAAAATCCGTCCAAAAAAACTGACCAAAGTAAATCGATAATGACCAATAACTGTTCAAAACGTGACCATTAACGTGTGGTCGATATTTTGAAGGTCGGAAGGGCATACCGGCCAAAGTTGGTCGGAAATTACCGACCAACTTTGGTCGGTCAATTAAATTCAAAAAACAAAAAAATTGTCGAAAAGACCGACCAAAGTTGGTCGATATTTTAATTATGTAATTAAAAAATACACCATCTGGGAATCGAACCAGGATCTATACTGTAGTAGGATACTATTCTACCACTAGATCATTGGTGCATATTGTTTTAAGACTGTCTTTTATTTCATTTATACTCTTTAATAGAATTTTTGCACGAAAATAACCGACCAATGCCGGCCGGTTTTATTAAAAAATAAAATTACCAACCGAATTCGATCGATTTTTTAAAAATGACCAGCCGAATTAACTGATCAAAGTTGGTCGTTTTTTTTAATATTAATTTTAATTTATTTTAAATGAAAAACCGACCAACGTTGGTCAGTTTCTTGAAAAATAAATTTTGCGGGACTCAAAAATAGTTTTTCGCATTTTTACGCCAAAGAAAACCGAACAAAATAGGTCAGTTTTGTAAAAAAAATTAAAAAATAAAATAATTTGAAAAATCGACCGACTTTGGTCGGTTTTTTGGCCGATTTTTGACCGACCAAAATTGATCGATCGACCGCGGTCATTTTTTACCGAATTTCTAGTGGTGGCACTCTCCTCACTAACTTCCATGAATTTAATGGGTGATAATACAAATATTAAATTCGTTAAATTTGAATATATTTCGAACAAAATTAGACCGAACATAGCAAAATTTTGAATTCAATTAGTCTCTGACTCTAATAAAAAGGAGTACATAAAACAAAAAGGAAGGTGCAGTACCAAACTAGCAATACAAGGAAGCATGCTTGAATTGCCTAATTTCTTCTTGGCATTGACACATGCATTGGTGCACGCCATCGCAAAATTCAAAGCTCCATAATACTGTGAAATTGGTGAGGTCAATGAAAGAAAATAATCTTATTCCTTAATCAATTTTTTTTTCTCTCTCATTGTCTTTATGTCGCATTCATAAGGAAATTAGTATATTTCTTAGTCAATAGCATCAATCATAAAAATTATTTGGCTAAGTTACTACTTATTCCTCCTCAGAATATTTTATATCCTTATTTAGACTTTTTAAAATACTATATAAATTTTTTAGTGATGCAAAATATTTTTTTTTTAAATAATTAACTTTTTATTTAATTTTCTATAGAACATTTATTTTAAATCAAATCAGTGTGGAGTTTCAAATCGGGTGCAAACAAACAAATGAGTTTCCTTATATGGTCTTGAGTAATCCTTACCTTATGAGTTACTTTTGGGGATTGAGTAAACTCAATGTCTATTTCTTTAATATGGTATTAGAGCCTAGATTCATCCAAATTTACACGGGTGTTGAGTCTCACGAGTGATGGGAGTTAACAAATGTGTCACTTAATATGGTTTTGGACTAGGGGTGTACAAAGAAAATCGATAAACCGCACCAAATCTATAATCCGAGTCAAATCGGAAAAAAAATTCGATGTGGTTTGGTTTGATTTGGTTTAGTATTGAAATTAAAATAAAACTCGACCATAATTGGTTAGGTTTGGTTTTAATTAAAAAAGTCAAACCGAAACCAAACCAACCCAATAGTACATTTATATTATTTTTAAAAATATTTTATACATATAAATATTTATTGTAAATGTTTCTTAAATTTTTTAACAGTTTTATCTTTTAACGTATTATTTCAAGTTTAGACTTAACATTCTTGAATGGTAAATAAATTTTACAGCCCATAAATGTCGTAACCCAAACAAAGTTCAAATCAATACTAATGTAAACAAAATAATTTCAATTCAATACTAGGAATTTTAATATTTTAAATAATTATTTTAGTTTTACATTGATTTATAATGAAAATGCATAATATAGTTTATCTTTTTCTTTAGTGCTTATTTATGTAATAAATATTAACACTTATTAGCAATACTTATTTTAGCATGACCTATATAGTATTTTTAGATTATGTTAATTTTCATTATGACTTATTAAGTAGTAATATTTGTTTTATGTAATTTTAATATTTTATCTTTGTTATTGAATATTTTAGTATAATGTTATGATTTATCTTATATTATTGTGTTAGTTTCTTGAAAAACACATTATGTATTTATAGTTTACTACTCCTTTTGTTCCAATTTATGTGAAATTATTTTCTTTTTTGTTTGTTCCAAAAAGAATGACCCCTTTCTAAATTTGGTAACAATTTAGCTTAAACTTACAATTCTACCCTTAATGAGAAACTTTTATAACCACACAAATACTCTGTGTCCAGTCAAACAGATTCACATAAATTGGAACGAAGGAAGAAGGACTTAAGAAATATTTGGAGCGCAAGTTACTTATTTTATGCTATGAAGACTTTACCGGAAAAAAAATTCGAAAATCCGAAAACTCGAAAAAATCAAGATTAAAAAATCCGACTTTGTTGGTTAGATTTGGTTTATAAATTTAAAAATCCGGCATTATTGATTTGATTTGATGATCAAAACTTTGAACCAATCTGACCTACGTACCCTTATTTCGGTCAATCCTTATTTCTCACGACTAAGGTTCAATAGAAGTTTACTTCGTGCAGGAGAAAAGACGATGGTTGAACCAAAGGCTTTGTACGCGCTATTCAGACTCGGACAAGTCAAATGCGCGGTATCTTAATTTCCTCCACTCTTCACTATTTTTAATTTTAAAACCCGCCAGCCATCCACGATCCATTCATAATTTTCTCACCTGTCAAACCCCAACTTCCCATATCCACACTACTGATCTTTCTCTTCTGCTACTGCTCCTATATGTATTCAAATCTTCTCAGCTTTTGCTTCTCATCATCAAAATTTTGACAAAGAGATAGTTTATAGAAATCTTTTACAAGAAGAAACCGATGGGATCAGTAGATGACAATAATGGAGTACAGGATGAGTGTAAACAGAGCCTTACCAGAGGAAAACTTAAGTCTTCTTCTTCATCGTCATTCCGGCTTCGAAGCCCGAGCCTCAATTCAATTCGTCTTCGTCGGATCTTTGACGTGTTCGACAGAAACCATGACAGTTTGATCAGCGTAGACGAACTCAGTCAAGCGCTTAATTTGCTAGGGTTAGATGCCGATCTATTGGAAATAGAATCTATGGTGAGATCATACATCAAGTCTGGAAACAACGGCCTTAGATTCGAAGATTTCGAGGCTCTACATCGCTCACTCGACGACGTTTTCTTCAGGTCAAAATATGAAGAAGATAAGATCGGGTTGGATCACGATCCGGATCAGGACGAAGTCGATCTGAAGGATGCGTTCAACGTGTTTGATGAAAACGGTGACGGTTTCATATCGGCGAAGGAATTGCAGGTTGTACTAGAGAAACTGGGATTGCCTGAAGGAAATGAAATTGATAGAGTGGAGATGATGATTTCATCAGTTGACCAAGATCACGATGGCCAAGTTGATTTCGTTGAATTCAAGGATATGATGCGCACTGTTATTGTTCCTTCTTCTTAATTTTTGTGAATTTCTCGGCGGTTGATCCACCCTACGTCCGTCGCTCGCCACCGGATGTTTACTTGTTTCTTGTTTTAATGTTTCATTATCATGTATCGAACATAGTCATTATAATCTGCAGAATTGTCAATTCAGTTTGAATCTGTGATGATAAATTGTTATTCTTCAGTTCTATAATAGTGTAATTATTTTGTTTCGATTAAATTGAATGAAAATAAAATTACGACTTGTTACACTGTAAGGTCAGCTTGGCCTATACACGAGAAGCGCCATGGTTTTTTTTTTGAGTATGAAGGGAAATGCAGCCGCTAGCCGCTACAAACTCTGCCGCAACTTCTGCCTTTCGAGTGAGTACATTGTGGTGAGCACTTTGTGCGCACTAAGTAAATTGTATCTGTGTTGATCAAATGACTTGATCGAATTGATTGTACTAAAATAGATAAAATAAAATCTACAATAAACCTCATAAAAATTTCCTCCATCCACCCATTAGTGCGTAACCAAAGTTATTCAACTAGAGGGGAATATCTAGTCTAGATAAAGCGGTGCATAATTTGGTAAATATCGAATTAACCGAAATCAAAGTTTTTGGTATTTGGTAGTATTTGATATTTTGGTAGTTAATTTAAGTTCTTTAAAAATATTGGTATTAAGTATGATTTTCGATAATTAAAAATAAAATAACGAAATATCAATATCTTACCAAAATATATACTAAGTTACAAAGACACATATTATTTATTATAACATAAATATCAAGTTCTAAATTTTACTTTCCGTTATTTTTATAGTTTTCTTTAAGCATTGCAACATTTTTTTCCCACTATACTTGTCTTTCCCCCTTTTCTTTAGTTGCCTACTTACGTTTCAACCTTTCTCCCATCTATGCATTTCTGGTTTCCACCTTTTTTTTCTACTATATTATAATATTTTTAGTTTCATATTTTTTACTACCTTACTTAAGAAATATCTATGATTTTATGCACTAGTTAATATTCAATCTGAATAAATCGAAGTTACCAGAATGACAAACAGAAATCGAAAGGAGAAAAAATCGAACAATAACGAATTTAATTAGGTGCGATATTGCTATAGCATTTTAAGAAATCGAATACCGAAAATACCAAACCGAAAGGTCTAAATACTGTACCGTACGAACCTACGAACACCTCTAAGTCTAGGTCTATGTTAAAGGGTGTTTACCCTCAAATTCGGATAACAATTAAACTTATTGTGGTTTTAAGGATATGTGATTTCGTCCAATACCAAGTGATAAACAAGAAAATAAATGGATGAATTAGACAATAAAATAAATCAAACCAGTACGTAAGCAAAGCCCCGACCTCAATTTGGGGTAATCTCGAGGTGGAATAGTAAGAAACAGTTAATGATAAAGCAACTCTGGTGAACAGTAAGTGAAATAGCAAGAAAGTAACGAGTGTATATATTTTTATGAGTGAATAATGATGCCTACAAATGAATGGAATTCCTCTTTTTATAATAGATGAGTCCTAAATAAAATACACTTCTAATTATAGAAGGAGATCATATTAACAGCTGATTAACCGCCATAAATAGATTCGTCCCGAGATTTACGGCACGATCCTCGATCAATTGCGGATATCTCGCTCTTTCTGTCATATAGCTATGCCGATGTTATTCGAAGTATGTGCCTTTTTGGCCTCGATTGATGTCGACCTCGATTTGAAAATAGGCTTCGATTTCGTACACGACGTGCTAGCTCTTTGACGTGCCATTCCTATCTCGACTGAACAGTGAAATCGGGTAGCCCCGATTTCTACCGTATACAGATAGTCCCCTCGTTTCTTAGAGTAAAAAGATAAGAAACTACTTGAACCTCAATTTTCTGAAGACCTCGATAGTGATATCATCCTTGTGACGTAAGCGAGGGACGTGACCGAAACGTCCCGTCGGTACAGTTCCCCAAACCATTAATGCTTGTCAGTGGATGGTCGGCCACTAGGCCAATGAACCGTCGCCGTAACTCTATAACTATAGACTCTTTCGTTAAATCAAACTTTTACTTTTACCTTCATCGAATTTTCTAAGTCTCTCAAACTCTCTCCATCTCTTCTCTTCCATCACCTATTGAGTCGGCTTTGTTAGTATTAAAACACCAAGTTCCACCTCTTTCCGCCTCTTTCTAACTAAATCCATGGCGAAAACCTCCAAAATCGTTCCTCAAAAATATAAAGCTTCCTCCTTTTCTTCCCGGTCGGCCGGTGACAAAACGTCGGTGGAACCGCTCCCTCATGAGTATGTTCCCATCCCTTGTGTCTTAAAAACCGACTTCAAGAATGAGAACCCTCCATCAGTCCATGGCCGATGTGAGCATATAATGTGATCCCATATGAAGTCTATAACTTCTTTTTCTCTGAATTTTTTGAAGGCTTGTTCTTCAACCCATTTAGAGAAATAATCAGTCATAAACAAAATGAATTTAGCTTTACCTGGGGCCGATAGCAGAGGGCCGACGATATTCATACCCCATTTCATAAATAGCCACGGGGATAGGACCGACTGAAGTTGTTCTCCGGGCTGGTGGATCATTGGTGCATACCTTTGGCACTTATCACATTTTCAAACAAACTCCTTAGTGTCCTTTTCCATACTATCCCAATATTATCCTGCTCTGATGATTTTGTGAACTAATGATTCGACACCGGAGTGGTTCCCACAAGTACCTTCGTGAATTTCTCGTAGGACATAATCGGTGTCTCCTGGTCCCAAGCATATCGTTAACGGTCCGTCGAACGTCCAATCTTCTATCTTCGGTCAGTGTGAACCGAGCACCTTTTGTTTGTAGGGTCCAATGGGATCTTTCCTTTTTTAAGTACTCGATATATTTATTCCTCCAATCCCAAGTTAAGCTTGTGGATTTTATCTCAGTGTGACCTTCTTTGGTCACGGATCTCGAGAGTTGAACGACACTCCCCAAGCTGATTTCGCCGTCCTCGACTGATGATCCCAAATTCGAAAAAGCATCGGCTTCGTTGTTTTGCTCTCGAGGTACATGCTGCAAAGTCCATTCTTTAAAACGGTGCAAAGTCACCTGCAGCTTGTCCAAATACCTTTGCGTTCTATCCTCTCGGACCTCGAAGGTCTTGTTTACTTGGTTTACTACCAGAAGGGAGTCGCACTTGGCTTCAATGACTTCCGCGACCAAGCTTTTAGCTAGTTCGAGACCTCCAATCATGGCCTCGTACTAGGCCTCATTGTTAGTCAACTTAGAAGTTTTGATGGATAGTCTAATAGTACTGCCCGTGGACGGCTTCAAAATGATGCCTAACCTGGATCTCGTTACATTCGAAGCGCCATCTGTGAAAAGGGTCCACACCTCCGATGATGTACCTGATTTCAACAGAACTTCCATTTCAACTTCGGGTACGAGGGTCGGCGTGAAGTCGGCCACGAAGTCTGCCAAACTTTGAGACTTGATGGTCGTTCGGAGTTGATATTCGATATCGTACCGACTGAGCTTGACGTCCCATTTGGCCAATCATCCCGATAGTTCGGGCTTATCTAAAACATTATGACGCGGATAAGTAGTTAATACACATATGTGTGACATTGAATATATGGTTTTAGCTTCCTAGAGGCGCTTATTAGAGAGAGTGCCAATTTCTCTAAGTGTGGATATCTAGTTTCTCCTTATCCTAGAGTTTGACTTACGTAATAAATAAGAAATTGCATACCCTGCTCTTCTCGGACCAAGACACCACTTACTGCGATTTCTGAGATAGCCAAGTACAAGTAGAGCTTTCCATATGCCTTTGGAATATGGAGCAATGGTGGGCTCGAGAGGTACCATTTCAATTCTTCTAACGGCTGTTGACATTCTGGGGTCCAGGCGAAATCGTTCTTCTTTTTTAGCGAAGAGAAAAGCCTATGGCTCCGATCTGACAATCTCGAGATGAATCGGCCTAAGGCATTGTACAACTTTAACACTGTCCACGACAGTGATATCTTCGATAGCCTTGATTTTATCGGGGTTAATATCGATTCCCCGATTCGACAACATAAAGCCAAGGAACTTGCCCGAACCGACCCCAAAAGCACATTTCTTGGGATTGAGCTTCATGTTGTATTTTCTCAGTATCTTGAATGTTTCCCGCAAATGTGTCAAATGGTCCTCTGCGTGTAGGGAATTAACTAGAATGTCATCAGTATATACTTCTATTGACTTGCTTATTTGTTCTTCGAACATTTTATTTACTAGGCGTTGGTAAGTAGCTCCTGCGTTTTTTATCCCAAAAGAGCACGATTTGATCTAGTAGGCCGAGTTGTTCCACGACCCTTGATCGGATGATATTTTCCGAGCTACCTGGATCCACTAAAGCACGCTTAACTTGGACTTTATTTAATAAGATAGAAATTACCAGAGCGTCGTTCTGAGGTTGAGAAATTGCTTCTGTTTCCTCATCGTTGAATGATACGGTGCTTTCTGGAACATAATCTCACGTCCGTTTTTCCCTAGTAATTGACACCTTAGTGCGTTTGAATACGGGTCCCTGCGGAATATCAACCCCGCCGACGATCATATGAATTACATGTTGTGGATCCTCCTGTTCATTTTTCCTGTTAGCGTCTCTTTCTCTGAAATGACTCTTGGCTCGATCGCTTAGGAATTCTCGAAGGTGTACCTCGTTGAATATATGGGATACCTCCTCCCTTAATTGCCTGCAATCTTCGGTCTTGTGACCATGTGTGCTGTTATATTTACACATCAAATTGGGGTTTCTTTGGGAAGGATCAGTCTGTATAGGTCTGGGCCATCTAGTATCTTTGATTCTTCCAATTGCCGATACAATGCCCGATGCGTCAATGCTAAAATTATATTCCGACAATCGAGGTGCCTCTGTAGGATCGGCATACTTGTCAAGACCATTTTTACTCATAAGTCCCCGAGAATTTTTCCCTCGATCACTTCTTCGATAATTCCTGGAAAAATTGCGTCCCGGACCACTGTTCCTGCAATCTGCTATGTACGGCTGATATCAGTCTTTGTTCGATCGAGGCTCCCGATCGATGTCCCTCTGATTTTTAGTTGCAAACCTGTTTGGATATACTGAACTGGAAGGAGCTCCTAGTTGGTCATCCCCGAATCTAATCTTCGATTGGTACCGATTATGTACATCGGCCCAAGTTACCGCTGAGTATTGGATTAAATTTTACTTCAGTTGACGCGATGCTATCAAACTCCGTTCATTCAACCCCTGGGTGAAAGCTTGAACGGCCCAATCATCTGTGACCGGTGGTAAATCCATGCATTTCATTTGAAATCGGGATACAAACTCCCTCAGCATCTCATTATCCTTCTGTTTCCCTTTGAAAATGTCTGATTTCCTTGTCGCAACCTTTATGGCCCCGGCATGTGCCTTTACGAAAGAGTCTGCTAACATGGCAAATGAGTCAAGGGAATTTAGAGGTTGATTGTGGTACCAAATTATTTCTCCCTTCGATAGTGTGTCCCCTAACTTCTTCAATAGAAGATTCGATCTCATCATCTTCCAAATCGTTACCCTTGATGGCGCATGTGTAGGAGGTGACATGCTCGTTGGGATCGGTAGTCCCATTGTATTTAGGATACCCGGCATACAAAACTTCTTTGGGATGGATTTCTGAGTCGCACTCGGAGGAAACAGACTTTGTACAAACTTCTTCGAATTCATCCCTTTCAAGATCGGCGGTGCCCCGGTATCTGATCGACTCAGGAGTTGTATGTTTCTATTTTTTTATCATTAGCTTCGATTTTCTTCTCTGCTGATTCAATTCTTTTGGTGAGCTCCTCGAGCATTTTCATTATTGCAGGATCGGTCCCCGATTTGTTACTATTCGACCTCTCTAGCACTGGCTCGGTACGGTGGGTAGCTTCTGGTTCGACCACACTCGCGGTTCTATGTTGATTTTGTAGCTGAGCAATAGCGGCCTGCTAAGCCTTTAGCATTTCGAATATCACCTGGAGATTAACTCCTCCGTCTCATTTGTCCTATGTACCTTGGCCACCAGATCGGCCTTCTCTGTGTACACTCCCTTAGGGGTCTGCGCCTAGGTCCGCATTTAAAGCAACGTGCGAACTGACATCGACTGGGTTGGCAACCGGTGCTTTCCCGAGGCTAGCCTGTGGTACCTCGACTCCTGGAGTAATTACATTGTCATTTTCCCCGTGAAACCCGAGGCCATTGTCACCATGTGTGGGTGCGTTTTGTGAGTTTGACATGTTTTAACCTGAAAGCAAAGATACTTGACAAGAACAAAAGTAAAATAGTGTGCGTTATCAGAATCAGTACCGAATAATCACTATTATCCTTAGCCCCATGGTGGGCGCCAAACTGTTTACTCTCAAATTCGGATAATAATTAAACTTATATTGTGATTTTAAGGATATGTGATTTCGTCCAATACCAATTGATAAACAAGAAAATAAATGGATGAATTAGACAATAAAATAAATCAAACCAGTATGTGAGCAAAATCTTGACCTCGATTTGGGGTAATCTCGAGGTGGAATAGTAAGAACAGTTAATGATAAAGCAACTATGGTGAACAATAAGTGAAATAGCAAGAAAGTAACGAGTGTATATATTTTTATCAGTGAATAATGATTCCTACAAATGAATGAAATTCCTCTTTTTATAATAGAGGAATCCTAAATAAGGTACAGTTTTAATTATAGAAGGAAATCATATTACCAGCTGATTAACCACCATAGATAGATCTGTCCCGAGATTTACGGCACGATCATCGACCAGTCGCATATATCTCGCCCTTTCCGTTATACAGATATGCCGATGTTATTCGGAGTCTGTCCCTTTCTGGCCTCGATTGATGTCAACCTCGATCTAAAAATAGGCTTCGATTTCGGACTCGACGTGCAAGCTCTTTGACGTGCCATTCCTATCTCGACCGAACAGTGAAATCGGATAGCATCGATTTCTATCGTATACAAAAGGATTTCAAGTTTCTATTTATATTTGAGAGCTGAGATTATCTAACTATACATTTGCAACTTATAAACTCTTTTAAAAATAAAACTAAAGAGATCGAGAAAAGAATTGTGCTGCAAAAATGGAAGAATCAAAAAAGTCGTTTTAATTTTTTTGGTTGCATCAAGGAAAAGGAATGCTAGCTATGTTATTGATGTGATTTAAGCCTTCCACCTCAATTGTCGAATGCATAATTAACCAAGTGAGCTTAGCGTTCAACCCCATAAAGAATACATGACTATGATATCAATACAAAAGACATCATTTTCCTTCCGATGTGCGCGTCATTCAACCCACATTCGTACACGGGCGCAGAAAATACCCCCTTCACATATGGTTCAAGGAAGGGTCGTACCTCGAAAGGTGTGATGTAGATATTAGAACATGTGCAACGGAAGCAAGCATACAAACCATACATCAAATGCATGTAAACTAAACAATGCTACAATTACTAGATTAGAAGTACTATCCTCTTGAAATCGTTGCACAAATCTTCCACACAACAAAAATTCAGGGTTGCGGTCTTCTGCTATATGCCTAGTAAAACGTTGGACGGGTTTTCTTTGAGTGGTCAAGAACAATATAACTCTAAAAGGTGAGTTATTGGGTGAAACTAGTCTTCCTTAAGTAGACTATTTTTTGACCGAAATTCTTCTCCAAAAACGTGAAAGATTCTACTTGTGCAATTAGAATCCTACTCTAACTCTATCGGATGACTTTTTTTCCAAGTCACTTTTTACCCAAGTCAAGTCCAGGTTTTTACTACGTATAGCAGGGACTACAAAAATAATAAGAGGCTACTAATTATAGTATTAATTCAAAATTAGCATCGATTAATTCTTACTATAATTAATTGCAGTTTACTCCACTAAAAAACTACAATTGAACTCCTCAATATGAATTTCGAAAATTCAGTAACACTTATTTTAACTCCCCATGTTAAGATCTCAAATACCAGTCAATTAAATTAAATCACTAAAAATTTGATTTAATCATCTAATTAAATCTTTTATAATTTCGCTTAAACTATTTCATGTGACGGATACAAAATTCACCGGCCTGGTTTTCACATGAAAACTTATAAGCTTACATAAAGGGGTATCATCAAACTCAAAATCGAGTCATGGATTCAATCAACTAATTATTATTTCACAAATGTTAATCGTTATTGTCCAATCTATTAGGCATACACTAACTCTGAACAGAGTCGTATCTTTTGATAAATCAAAACAATAAACAAATTACATTGATCATAATAATTATATCAAGATTAGGAGTATAAGCTCATTTAATGAATTAGAGAAAATATTTTATATATATTCAGTATAAAAAATATTTTTTCTCTACTTGGTCCGTTCAATATACACTAAGTATACTAGCACAAGAAGTCGGAGTAAAACCACTCTCATAATCAAGATAAATTATACTATAATCTTGTGCTACAATCATCAAGATTTTTTGTCCAATAATATCTTTGATCGTGAACATAGTTTATTAATTATGACAACCGATAATTTATTCTACTGTGCATGAGCTAAGACTCCATACACTAAATTGTCTACTTCATAACTAAAAAGACACACATGTGACAAATGATCTATTTTAAAAAGTACTTTATTGAGTTGAATAAATTAAATAAATAATTGTTATATAAAGAATAAAAATAAAATACTATGTCTAAACCTCATGGTTAATAATATATCTCAACAGTAGACAGTAATATTCTAATACAAATATTAGTGATTACTTTCACGATTCAAACTCGTAACTTATAAATTATACGTAAATAATTTTACCGTTATTTCAAGACACCCTCTCGTGTTAATAGTAGGAAAAATTAAAATTTTAGAGGTTGTAGGTCCACACTGGTAGGCGGTAGCAAGAGGGGCCTTGTCAAGAGGAGGAAAAGAATGCGATGAATCTGGGGTTGTTGCTTCGAGACTTGGACCAATATCCCATGAATATTATAGCAATTAGGTAAAAGTGGAGTTAATATTTAAAATTTATGAATTTTAAATTTACTTTCTAACTAATATCCCGTCTTGGTTACTAGGTAATTATATATTTACACATTAAAATAAATTTTTTATTACAAATATAAAATCTAAACAAAAGTTACTAAATTTATTTGAACTCGTAGCTATTTTTCTAGCTCAACCCCCTGAAATTAGGCATGGAAAAGAGGAAATTATGATTAATATAGAGTGGGAGAAAACCATGAAGGGTGATTGTTAGTATTATATATTATTAATAGTTTCATGTAGTACAAAAAATTCCACTTCTTTTCAGTGTCATTCTACTATAGGTGCCAATGAATTATGAATTAATTAACGTTTAACTAGTAGTGTTAGTAATAAACAAACCTGGCAGAAATATTATTGTGGGTATTCTAGATGGTCAAATGCCTGTTTTAGTCTTTATCAGTCCACATTAGAAGACCCCTTCAACTTAGAAAAATACAAACGCATAAGCCAGGTAAAAACAGAAAAAGATAATCAAACAATACTTTTATTTATTTTATAGCAACTATTTCTGGCAGCTAGGTATAATATTGTAACAATACATATATGTGTGTGACGTTATATTTTTCTTGCGCCGCCCGTCGTCGGTGAAGAGTCCATTTGAGCCCAATTACAGAGAACAATAGCTGGACATATAAAAGGTAAAAATAGCACGGGCTAGCTAATTTTTGGATTAGTTATTTAAAAATAGTCAACATTTGTAAGGTCATTAAAAAATAGTTATTATTTTGCTGCAACATGGAAAGTTCCAACATAATATACTGGATATTGGAACATATGTGTATGAACTTCCAGCATATTATGCTGGACTGATATATTATACTGGAACTCCAATATATTATGCTGGACCGATATATTATACTGGAACTCCAATATATTATGCTGGAAGGCCAATATATTATACTAGAACTCCAATATGATATACTAGAGTTCCAATATACTTATGCTAGAACTTAAGTATAATATACTGGAGTTTCAGTATACTTATACTAGAACTTAAGTATAATATACTGGAGTTCCAATATATTTTCGAGGTATTATCACTTTTAACCCGCACCAGAAATTATTTATATTTGGTAGCCAAAAAAGTGTATAAAAATTATATAATTTTTGTATATAACATACATAATGTATTTATATACAAAAAATATACAATTTTTATACATTTTTTTGGCTATTCTTTTTACAGCGGCTATACAGTGTCATTTTTCCTATATTATACTGGAATTTCAGTATATTATATTGGAGTATTTTCCGGATTTTGAACAGTGTTTTCATTGAGATTTATATCTTTACATGAAAAGTCTCTAACTTTCAATTACTTTTAAAACTGTGGCTATTTTGAATTTCTCCCATAAAAAAAGGCAATTTGGCGTACCGTCTACGAGACATCTCGTGTTCAGGTAAGTTCCGAAAAAGACCACATTCTAAATGCAATTATTAATAGCTCCTTCCACGGATCAACTCGTAACCTATAAAAATCACACACAGATAATTTTATGAATACTCCAAATCACACCTTCAAGACATACATGAGAAATGAGAGAATCAGAAAGAAAGTATATTGTTTGTTACTATAAGAAGTACTATTGGCATACTTCATATTCAATTTTACACCTAATTAAGAGATTTGTCGGTGACACTTTACCACATGCTCGCAACTCATTCTTCATCAACCTATATCTTTTTGTTGGTACCATCCAAATATTCTGATTCGTCCTCATAGGACTATTATTTGTCTATATGCAAAACAACCTCTTGATTGTAATTTAATAGGGAGTATATTGCTATTTGGGCATCAGTTATCATGATCAAAAGCACAGAACTGGATCAAAGAAAGAGTTTTTCCTTTAGTTCTTTTGACTTCAACTCATCTCATGGCCTCTTCTCTTCTGATGATGATGGCAGTCATGGTTATGATGCTAGTTATGTTATGTATGATTCAGATGACGACGACGATGGCGGCGCCTATATTGAAATAAACCTTAATCCACTGCCAACAAAAACAACACTAGTTGATTATGATGGTGAGAGTGTGAATTTTCATAAAGAGGAGAAGGAAATTTCAGAGGTGGAGTTACGTATATCTTTTTCAGCTGGAATTTCTTCAACTGTGACAACATGTTCATTATCAGCTGCTGATAAAACGTCTTGTAGTACAACACAGCATGCACAGGGAACAACTAATAAGCCGAGGTTAGGCCTTTTCGTATCGTTGGCTCGCATTGTGAACGCTTTCGTGGCGTCCTCGGTCAAGAACTCGAATTCGCTGAGAGTAGAAGAAGCTAATTTTGAACATGAGCGTATTCATCTTCCGTCCATGTCGAAAGCTGACTGCACGGAGATGTTACGCAGCAGGTAAATCTTTTTGACCTTGTCAAAATCATGCTGCTTCTTCAATACTTATTCAAACATCTCTATTTGTTTATTTATTTTAAAGCCTTTGGTTTAGAAGGAGAAAGAAAAAAAAAGACTCTTTCATGTACGTCTTGATTGTTTTTGGCAAGTGGCGTAGCCAGGTCAATATATAGTCTGCCGTAATTAATTGTTTTTCAAGAATAGAATAGGACAATGTTAACGAATGTCGAAAAGATTGCTGCTAATCTCTTATGTTTAAAAAGATTGCTACTAATCTCTTATGCGCACCAAATCTAATGCTGAATTTAGAAGGAGAAAGATCACTTTTTGCCTGCTGTCAAAATTATTTATATTCATAATTTTTTTATATAACATACAAAAATATATATATATATATATACAAAAAATATATTTTGTTTCAGCAATTATTTTGAAAGCGGCTATATAATGTTATTTTTTTAATGGTATGCTCATTTCTTAGTACCGATTGATAAATCTTCTTGATGTATCATGCTTTTGATGTTATATTCTGCAGGAAAAATCGTACGTTGGTTGCTTCAAAGCCAAACAGAATTATGAACTTTATTGTAAAATTCAAGTACAGAAATATTCCATCAATGCTGTTTTCTATGCTCACACCCAAACCCAAAAGACAACAAATGCGCAGCAACACATGCAGCCGGAATCCAACAAATGACACTATGAAATCGTCAACTCGCAATCATTCAGAGCTTAATCATCAAGATCTAATTACCCGCGACAAATCAACATCATCTGCCACGGGCATAATAAACCTTAAGGCAATGAGAGGAGTATTAGATTCACTCGTCAGGACAAGTCGTTATTACACAAGTGCAAGAACAAGGACATCATTTGCCAATAAGCATAGTAAAAGTAAAAGCTGCCCAAATTCCATTAAGTCGTCACCTATGCATAGCAACAATATTAGTTGTGGTGATGAAGTTACAAGATTTTATTCGAGGGATAATTCTGTTCAGGCAGCCATTGCTCATTGTAAGAAATCGTTTGGCGCTCCAGCTGACATTGAATTTCATCGTTAAATGTCAAACTCTCGAGCATTGGTTGAGTCAGAATTTTCATTAAGGAGAGTCAAAATATAAAGAAACAAACTCGCCAAGAAGTCAAGGGGTGTCACTATATAGTATGTATACATTTTTTTTTAAAATTACCGAGCTATACAATGTAATTTTCCGGCAAACTCCTTCGGTGCCCTCGAGCCTCTTAGTTCTTATTTTCTACAGTTGATTCTTGTAAATTATAAATAGTTTAGGCCATGTTAAATCCCTAGCCAAAGTGATTGGGTATGTTTTACCTTTTTTAAGTTGAGAAAGCTACGAGTCCTTCCTACTTCTCTCAGTGGTGCAAACGAGTCCTTCTTTCCATTACACTTCTTGCATTCCTTTACTCATATTATGTTCCCCCCTCCCCCCACAACAAAAAAAAAAGGACTTTTTTATATATATACAAGATTTTAAACATATTTATTCGATTTTGTCTAAGTTCTCATATTTACAGGAAGTAACAAAGGTTTTTTTACAAAATATATACAAATTCGGTCAAAATCTATAATTTATCTACGACATAAATACACATTTTTTGTGCAGAATATGGTCAAAAACTATAATTTATATACAATTTATATACAACTTATATACAATTATGTAAATTGTAGATATTTTATATACCGTTTCTACATTCGACCTACAAAATATATACAATTTGTTCATGTCTTCTTTTGCGAGTTTCAATCTGAAATTTCAACCAAAACCAACTCCAATATTCACCAAATTGTTTGAAATTTGAGATATAAACTTCAACTGATATTCCCAATCATTTGCAACAGCGCACAATTCAAATAAAAAATAATTTCATAAAATTTTATTTTTGAATCCAAAACTTTGAAGCTTTTTAATGGTAATCAATGAAATTTTTAATGGATCAACATAGTTTCCAATTCAATCTACTCGCTTCTAATTAATACTATTTTGTTTATTGATGCCCAAAAGATAAAAGAATGATAACATAATTGGTTCTCTTCATCAGAGCTAATTTCTTTCTTATTTACTTCCTCGTTTTCATGGGATCTAAGACAAGAACTTTGATAGGTACTAATCTTTTTTTTTTCACTTAACATTAGTATAATTTCTTCAATTAATCCACATGAAGATATTAATATAAGATACTGATTGAGAATGAGAGAGGGGACAAAGAGAGAGAGATCGAAGAGAGAGAGAGAGAGAGCGAAGAAGGAATTCTCTATTCAATTTCAAATATTATGGGATACTCATTAATACTAATTTGTATATAATTGGTAAATTGTACATCCTTTGCTCCTATTGTATATTTATGAATATTTGAGAAAATATTCAAGTAAATCATTTAATGATTGCATGCTCAGGCATTTGATAAAGTATACTTACTTTATTAATTTAAATTATTCTACTTTGCTCTTGCCTATTTTCATCGAACTTTGTTGCATTTTAAGAAAAACTAAAGGGATTGTTACACAAATAGCCGGCCAAATGTATTGTTTATCTTTTTTAGTCGGTATACATTAATTATATACAATTATACGCATATTATATATAAATTATAAGTTATTATTAATTTAAGAGATTAGATGGACAGTTATTTAAGTTAATTCATCAAAACTGAAGTATAAAAAAGAGGCCCAAAAGAAATAAAGGAAGAGACAGAAAAACCCACATATTTTGGCTAGCCCAAAATTCCACTAGATTAGCCCCTTTTGATAAGACCAATTTGGACCAGTATGGGCTCAACCAATTAGAAAAATTAACCTAAATAGATATCCATTAAAACTGTTTAAATTAAAAATAGCCAGCTGATATTATAGTATATGTATGATTCATGTGTAATATGTGCATAATTGTGTATAATTTTTGTATACCGATTAAAAAAGTAAACATAAAATTTATTACGACGTTACTATCTCTATGCTCTTCAACAGTAGCTCTTTAACTATCTGCTAGGTTAGGGTCTCAAGTTAATACACAATGATAATTGAATTCCGATAACGATTTTCAGTTAATACATAACGATAATTGAATTTACAGTCAAATATTTATAGATATTTAGTGACCTTTATTCTAGCTCCGCTACTAGAAAACATTCTGCTGACAGCGCAACTTGGTTTTGTTTTGGAGAAAAGAAGTCTTCAAATATAACAGTGATCATTGGATGTAGCTAAGAAAAAAAATTTAATTTTCATGTCAACAATTATTTAAGCTTTATGAGTCCAATAAAGTGTTTCCCTTAATCATATTATCTCTTACCAACGTCTCATAATTATTGGAATATTTTTCTGCTTTTTATGGTTTAACCATCATCTTTTCAGTTTCTAATAATTATAAGTTGTAGCAATGTTAATCGCAATCATTGATTTATAAACTAAAGTACCCAGTGGGAGGACACATGAATGACTACAACAACCACCAATAATTTATATTTAAGTATAGGTGGGACAGAATTTCCGCTAAGAGGGTTTAAGAAAAATATTAAAAATTTAAAAGAGACTATGGCCGTGAGAATTGAACCAGCAAACTTAAAGTTTTTGAACACCATTGACCACTAAGTTATGTTTTCGGATTGTGTCAAGGGGATTTAAAATTTAATATAGAAGTGCAAAATGAATTTTACTTTATATGTATAGTGTAATTTTCCGGCACAAGAGGTTCAAGTGAATCCCCTTCCGTCCTCCTAAACCCGTCCCTGCTTGGATTAGACAAATTAAGCTAACCAAATAGATAGTGTGAAAAATATGCTTTAGTTTGTCATATGATCATGCGGGGCGGGTGTATCATAAGTTTTCCGGATTCAACTAAATTCATAATTAAAATATCAATATAACTCATAATCCAAAAAGTGCAATGAGTGAATGAGAGTAAGAATTTTTAATATTAAACGTATCAAGTATGAGTTGTGAATCTGTGTCTAGTAATTCCTCATACGTTTCTGACCCATTTGGTTGTTGGTGGTGCAGTAATTTGATAGTATGCATAATTCTCCGCTTGAATAAAATACAAATGGAATTATACTTATTTGAAATCTCGATTGAATCTTAACAAGATACCCAATAAGGTTAATATATTTAATAAAATTCTTGCATGTGCTTCGCAAAACTTGCTCAGTGAAAAGAAAGAGAGAGAGAAGAAGAAGATTGCACAGTTGTCAAAAAGTTGTGTCGTTGAATGCACAATAATATATATATACATATTCAATCGAGAGAGAGCGAATGAGGCCCTTAACAAGAAACCTAATCAATTTAATATATATATTTAATCAAATTATTGCATGTGCTTCCTCAATAGTTGCTCACTGGGTACATGATTTTCACAGGTAAAAAGAAAGAGAAGAGAAGAGAAGAGAACACAATTTTCAGAAAGTTGATAAGCCTACGGGCATGGCTGACCTAGCGAATTATTTACGGATTTTATTGAACTCATAACTTTTGACGTAGAATAAAAATTTATATATAAAATTTATTAGAATTATAAAAATAATAGATATAAACTCATAACTTAAAAAATATAATAGGTTTAATACTAGAAACTTTAAAAACTGAATCCATAAAATTTAAATTTCGGATCCGTCTCTACTACAGAGTAATGCGACGCACAATAAACCTTTGTGATTCAATCATTTTCTGAATCTCGCACCTAACGAAAGTTTAGTGCAGCTGACTAATTTTTTGTGTTGTAGTACACACAATATAATATAATATTGATTGATTAAGGCCTCGCACGCACCACACATATGAAGAAACATATGATAATACTCAAACTCAATAATTTAAGGTAGAAAAAGTACGAGATGGATCCTTGATATCAACAAAATCTGTTGAATTGCTTAAAGCACATGGTGAACTGTGATCGATCTGCCCATTCACTTATTAAGCAAGTGGAAAATAGTGGTTGGCATTCATAAGCGACTTGATAAGTTTAAAAAGCTTTGTTTTTTTTGTAGTTGGCTCGTAATGCTTTTCGTTATGAGTGTTTATAAAAACTCGAAAAATCGAATAAAACCGAAAATTGAATCAAATCGATAAAAAAAACCGATATTTTTTAGGTTTTGTTTGGTTTTAATTTTAGTTTTGAATTTTAAAAACCGATCAAATTTGGTTTGGTTTTGGTTTTACTAAAAAAATAATCGAAAAAAACCCGACTATAAAAGTAGGTATTTAAATTTATTATTACACCTATATATATGTACATTTTTATATAAAGTTTTTAAAACGTTATGGTACATATTAGTCGTTTGTATTTTAAGTCTAGTTCTTTACTATTATAATAATTTAATTATTTGCCTTTACATTGTAGTTAGATTGATAGTTTGCTTTTACTAAGTACAAGAATTATTTCATGTTAAAAATAATCGATTTTTAATTGAGTACTTAAATTATTCATCACTATTTTATTCAATTATCATCAATATATCATTGTAAATGATAGATTTCTCAAAGAGCAATTGGTTTGATAGTGTTACGTTGAAAATGTAGTCGCCGGAATATGTGTTTGGTAGTGTATGTCTCATATTTAAGAAAAAAATCGATAAATAACCGAAAAAGACCGACAAAAACCGAATCGCTAAAAAACCGACTTAATTTGTTTGGTTTGGTTCCAACATTTTAAAAAGCGACTTACTTGGTTTGGTTTTTTTTTAGGGAAAAACTTATCCAAACCAAACCATGAACACCCCTATTTCCCGTTATTTGTGCTTGCCTCCATTCAACTCACAATACCTAATATGTTTGGCTAAGCTTATAAGCTGGTCAAACTAGCTTATAAGCACTTTTTGATTTATCTACGCGTTTGGTAAAGTTAAAAGTGCTTATAAGTCACGTGTTTATAAGTCAAAAATAAGCCAAAAGTCATAAGCTGATCACCCCAAACTTATGAATTCTTAGCTTATAAGCACTTTAAGTATGACCAAATTTTTTATTATTTTATCCTTAAAATATTCTTTTTTGGAACAAAACTCTTACATCGATACTCACTGCCTCAAGCATTGTTTCAACCTAGCTAAACGCCCCGTCTCTTCAGGTCTTGAATTCTCATTGAATATTTAAGATAAGAGAATTCTCTATCCCTTTGCATATTTGTATCTATGTGATTGTGTATTAATCTTTGAACTATATGTAATAAATGAGGACATATCAAATTTTCGGTGTATTGCTTTCTAAGTTTTGTGATGATGAAGACAATGTTTTTTGCTCTTCAAATATTTTGTCCTATTTAGGTTTATTTTTTACCGAGAAACTTTGTCATTTTATTAATTATTACTTATAACTTATGATTATATACTTATCATAAAATAAATTATATTTATCATAAAAATTATCTTATCTAAGCATAGTTGTATTTAAAATAAAATGGCAAATATAGTTGTCACGACCCAAACTCTTGACATGTCGTGATGACGCCTATCTCAATGCTAAGCAAGCGGAAAACCTCAATAAACTGCAATTTCTTTTAAGTTTGAAGACATAATAATTTGAACTTATTAAAAGACCTCGCAACTACAGATAAAAAAACCCTCCTAATACCGGGTGTCTTTGAGTACATGATCATCTAAATATAATAGAGTCTGACTAATAAAAACACTGTCAAAAAAATATAGAACGGTACAATAACTGAAAGGAAGAGAGTCGAGGTCTGCGGACGTCAAGCAGCTACCTCGATAGTCTCCAACAGATAAAGCTCCGAAAAACTAACAACTGTCGTGTCCGGAGGTACCTGAATCTGCACACGAGGTACAAGGTGTAGTATGAGTACAACCAACTCAGCAAGTAACAATACTAAATAAAGAACTGAAAGTAGTGACGAGCTTTATTGCTAAGTACAGTAACAGTAATTTCCAACATAAGAAAATAGGCATGCTTGCAAGTTCAACAATTAAGGCTCAAACAGTAATTTCATATCAAGTTTGACTGAAGCAGAAGAAAGTATCACTCAAAATTTTCCAAAACAGTAATATATGATAACTGTAGTGCAACAATAATAAATTAATGCATCCTCTCAGAGCAACAGTCACTCAGTCCTTCCACTCGCACTCGCACTCGCACTGAGTAGGTACTTGTTCTCACTAGGGGTGTGTACAGTCTCCGGAGGGGCTGCTTCAGTCCAAGCGCTATAATTCGCACGGATAAATCACGTGTTGCAAGGACAACTCACGTGCTATAATATAAAAATCTGGATCCGCACGGGCAACTCACGTGCTGCACGGACAACTCACGTGCTATAAGATAATATCTGGATCCGCATACACAACTCACGTGCTATAGTATAATATCTCAGAATCAGACCATCAGCCTCACTCAACCATAAATCTCTCCAGTCTCTCGAACTCTTAATGATCATGAAAATCAGCCCCAACATAAATGATATAATGCATCAACAAGGAAAAATAGAGACTGAGATAAAATAAACAAGTAAATTGTGACTGAGTACAAAATAACAATTTAGCAGATAATACAACATGTACACGACCACTATGGGTCCCTAAAGTGCCAACACATAATCTAAACATGGTTTGTGGTTTAATATCTCTACTACATGGAGAATGTACAGATAACAACAGATTATTCAACCACATAGTTCCATGAATCTGACTAAGTCAGATATCCTAAGGTGCACGCCCACACACCCGTCACCTAGCATGTGCGTCACCTCAAAATCGATCACATAACAAAAAATTCTAGGTTTCATACCCTCATAGCCAAATTTAGAACTGTTACTTACCTCAAACTATGTAATTCCTTATTCTGTAATGCCTTTGCCTCGCGAATCGGCCTCCAAACGCCTCGAATCTTGTGACTGAATTGACTGAATCGAATTATTTGTGACTAGATTCGAGGCGTTTGGAAGCTGATTCGCGAGGCGTTTGGAGGCCGATTCGTGAGGCAAAGGCATAGTAGAATAAAGAATTACACTGTTTGAGGTAAGTAACAGTTCTAAATTTGGTTTTGAGGGTATGAAACCCTATATTATGTGTTATGCGATCGTTTTTGAGGTGACGCACATACTAGGTGACGGGCGTGTGGGCGTGCACCATAGAAATTGTGACTTGGTCAAATTCCATGGAATTTTGAATAATCTGTTATTATATGTACATTCTCCATGTAATAGAGAAATTGAAATACAAATCTTGTTTAGATTATGTGTTGGCACTTTAGGGACCTACGGAGGTCGTGTACATGTTGAATTATATGTTAAATTGTTGTTTTGTACTCAGTCACGGTTTTACTTGCATATTACATCTCCGTCTCTATTGTTCATTATTGATGCATCATATCATTGTTGTTTGGGTTGCTTATCATGAATTCTTAGAGCCCAGTCTAGCCCGAGAGATTGGAGAGATTTATGACTGAGTGAGGCTGAGGCCCTGATTGTGAGATATTATACTAGCATGTAAGTTGTCTGTGCAGCACGTGCGTTGCCCGTGTGGATCCATATATATACTATCAGATGAGTTGTCCATACGAATCCATATATTATACTAGCACGTGAGTTGTCTGTGCAGCACGTGAGTTGTCCGTGCGGAATATAGCGCTTGGGCTGAAAGATCCCCTCTGGAGTCTATACACACCCCAGTGAGAGCAGGTACCTACTGAGTGCGAGTTCCAAGTGTCGAGCGAGTGGAAGGACTGAATGACTGTTGCTCTGAGAGGATGCATTGATTTCATTATTGTTGCACTACAGTTGTCATATATCACCGTTTGGAAATTTCTGAGAGATATTATCTTTTGTTTCAGTCAACTTGATATGAAATTATTGTTTGGGCCTTAATTGTTGGACTTGCAAGCATGCCTATTTTCTTATGTTGGAAATTATTGTTATTGGACTTAGCTAAGAAGCTCGTCACTACTTTCAGTTCTTTATTTAGTATTGTTACTTGTTGAGTTGGTTGTACTCATATTACACCTTGCACCTCGTGTGCAGATTCAGGTGCTTCTAGATACGGCGGCTGTTAGATCTCTGAGTATTATTAGTTGGAGACTATCAATGTATTTGCTTGGCGTCCGTTGGCCTTGACTCTCTTCCTTTCAATTATTGTATTGTTCTATATTTTCAGACAGTGTTTTTATCAGTCGGACGTTGTTATCATTTAGATTCTCATGTACTCAGTGACACTGGATTTCGGGAGTGGTTTATGTCGGTATTAATGAGATTTTTGTATTTAATTTAAATATTATGTTTTCAAACTTAAAAGAAATAGTGGTTTATTGAGGTTATCGGCTTGCCTAGAATTGAGATAGGCATCATCACGACAGGTTTGGAGTTTGGGTCGTGAGAGTCTCAAGATTTAATCAAGGACCTTATTATATTAATCAAGCAATTAATAATAACTATTATAAAAAGAATATCAAATGCGATATATATTTTATATTAAATAACATTTCACAAAAATATGTTCAAATCATCAAATATGAGATTGGATCTAGGGCATATCTACTATATCCCTAATAATCTCTTACTTTCACTAGAGCCAATCGCCTTTGTACTTCATTCTCAATTTCCACTTGTGCTTGTCAAACTCTTTTATGCCAAGAGCTTTAGTGAATGAGTTTACATCATTTTCCTTTGCATCAATGTAACGACTCGACCGAACTTTTTGAGAATTTTCACTTCGCTCGATAGTTTGGGGGCACAAGTATCTCTATATGACGTATTAGGACTTGTGTGCAAAATTTGAGTTCATTCCGAGTTGATTTGATATGTTTCGACGTCGTTTTTTAAGCATAAATGATATTATATTGAACAAATGAGCTTCAATTTATTTTTTGATTGAATCATTAGATCCGTATCGTAATTACGGATCCTTAGCAAAAAGAATCGTCGAATTTGGACATCGTATGAGGATTTTATGGTTATTTTACTAAGAATAAGGTTGCAAGATTTTTCAGATTAATTACGGAATTGTCACTGACGGCGTATTTATAAATATGCACTATTTGCAAATATTGAAACCAACATATCTTCTTCATTATATGGTCAAAATGAGTGATTCAAAAGCCTAACTTGACTAGAATTTCACAAGGAATCTATTGGAGGCATAAAATTCAGTTTCGAGATTGTTTGGCATGAGAAACGAGGTAGAATAGCTGGCAGAAAAAAATATATTAAATAAGGCTTTGTTCATTCGGTCATATTTTGAGTTGGGGAGTTCAGATTTGGGCGATTTTGGAGGCGATTTTCGCCATATGGATTGGGGCAAGTATTCTCTACTCGATTTTAGTTATGTTTCATGAATCCATCTTCATTTTTGGGATTTGATTGATGATTTCAAAGTGAAATTGAGGGAGTTAGGGCTTGAGTTTTGGAGAGTTTGAGGTGAGGATTTGAGGGGCCAAACTGAGTTCGATTTTGACAAAATTTATACGGTTAGACTCGAGAGAGAACGAGGTTTCTAATTTTGTCATTTTTGACTAGTTTTGAGATGTGGGCCCGGGGGCCGGATTTTGGCCGATTTCGGAGTTTTGGCATATCTTGTAGTTTTTATTGTGGAATTCGATTCGTTGGCCTATGTTGATGGTATTAATATGATTATGGTTAGATTCGGAGCTTTTGGAGGCCGAGTCCAGAGACGAGGGCATCCTGGAGTAGGATTTTACGCTATTGAGGTAAGTATCTTACCTAACCTTGTGTGGGGGACTTCCCCTTAGAATTTGAGTCCTCTGTGTTAATTGTAGCCCGTGCATGTGAGGTGACGAGTGCGTTCCCGGTCTTATTTATGGAAAATTTGCCTTTAGGGTTCTTAGGTCCTTATGTTCATTAAGCGGGAAGTTTTCTGATATAATTGGGTTTCATATTTGCTAGTTTTACCTCTACATGCTCTATACATGTTGTTAGCTCTTCTCTAACTCTTGTTATTTGGCCCTTATTTTCCTTAATTGAAGTGATTGCCTTACTTAATGTTTTGATACTTCTTAATTGTGAGTTCCTCTATGACTTTGTGCAAATATGCTACATGTTCAATTGTTGTGGTTGCCGGTGAAGTTATCATGTTTCTTATCTGCCTCGTTATTCTTGTGAAGGTTGTTGTATTCCTTTGATTTTTTTGTAATTCTCTTATTGTCGTGTACTCATACTCTTGGTGGTAGAAATTCTTGTAATTGAGTTGTTGCTTTGTTGTTATTGATTTAAACTATGTACGATGGGATCGGTTGTGCGGCTCAACAGGAGGAATAAGGTGATCTGTTGAGGAGGAATAACGGTGAAATGTGATTGTCTGGTGGGATCGGGTTGTACACTGCAACAAGGAGTAATAAGGGTGGACATGTGGAATCGGGTTGCACGCCGCAACAGGAGGAATAAAGGTGATATATTGAAGAGTAATAAGGGTGGACTGGTGGGATCGTGTTGCACGCCGCAACAAGGAGTAATAAGGGTGAATGCTCATGTTGTTACCAATTATATATATATATATATATATATATATGTATTATTTACTTTTATTATAATTGTTGAGGAGGAATAAGGGAGGATTGGTAGGATCGGGTTGCACGCCGCAACAGAAGGAATAAGGGTGATATATTGAGGAGTAATAAGGGTGGACTGGTGGGATCGGGTTGCACGCCGCAACAAGGACTAATAAGGATGAATGCTCATGTTGTTACCAATTATATATATGTATTATTTACTTTTTATTATAATTGTTGAGGAAGAATAAGGTAGGATTGGTGGGATCGGGTTACACGCCGCAACATATATATATATATTACTTACTGTTATTACAATTGTTCAGGAGGAATAAGGGATGACTAGTGGGATCGGGATGTGCGCCGCACCAATATATGCGTTCATGTATTCTCTTCTGACTGTGTAGGTTATTCCAGTATTTTTGCATTTCATTTAAGGATTGGTTATAGCTGATACTGATAAGACCCCAATTCGCTGTCTGAGACCTTGATGATTTGTATTTCGGGTTTCACTGAGTTTTGAGGATCGGGTTATTGACTTTGAGTTATTGACTTGTCGTTGTTCCCTTCAATTAGTTTCCTGAAACTATTACTCTGGTGAATTAATTCTCAAAGTAAATTTACTACGTTGAATCATTTTCTCCTATCCTGCTAAGTTGTTAGTACTATAGTGATTTAAAATAAATAAATTAGTATTACGCTATGACCCCTTTTAAATTTGAACTCGCCATATATATATATATTTCAATAATTCAAATTCTGATAATTTTTATACTTTATTTCAATTAGTTTTTCACTAAAATTTCCTCAACCCGATGAGATTGAATCTTACTTAAAAAGAGTTTCTAGTAAGTTTTAATTTTGAAAATCCTATATTAAAGGCAATAATTTACCCAATGTTGTATTTTATTTGAAAGGGGTATTTTCTTCATTCAAATGAGTTCTGAAAATAACTTCATCTTTTCCTCGCTGATTTCCTAATTAGTTTAGAGACTGAAATTTACTTTATGGTATAAAAATGAGACTCCTTGAACATCTTAATTGCATTGGTTACGGACATTATATACTGGGTAGTACGTTGATTTTATTGTTAAAAGTGAGATGAAAATATGTGGGCACAAGGTGCCATGTGTGCTAAAGGTTTGGAAATTGAGATTTGTGATATGAGGTACCGAGGATTGAGATGGTCTGGATTGTGTATTAGAAATGATGTGATTGATTGAGTTAACATTGCCTTCTTTATTTGAGTACATTTTTACTTGTCTGTTCCCCAGCTATGATGGTGTTAATTTACTTGGCTATATTTCGTTACCATCCGTGTTTCCCTTTATTGTCTCTACTGTTTGTAGTTTGATTTCCCCCTGCTATTGACGTTTCTTTGCTATCTTTATCTTGATAGTTTATTGTTATTATTATATTCTGTTTAATTTATTTGACTAGTAGGTGTCCTGACTGTTCCTCGTCACTACTCTACCGAGGTTAGTCTTGATACTTACTGGGCACCGCTGTGGTGTGCTCATACTACACTTTTGTACATTTTTGTACAGATCCAGGTATTTAATCGTTAGTAGCTGTGCGGATCGTTGCTATGGAGACTCATGGTAAACATACTCTTGCGTTCGCAGGTCTCGGAGTCACCTTCTATTATACTTATTTCCATTGTTTCCTTTCGTTCTAGAACGGTGATGTATTAATTTTGTACAACTTCTCCTAGAAAGGCTTATGACTTGTACTACCAGTTTTGGGATTATAAATTGTTTAGAGATTTCTATTTCGGAATTGTTCGAAGTTAGTAAATATTGTCGTTATTTCTGTTAATGTTAGGCTTACCTAGTCTTAGAGACTAGGTGTCATCACGACTCCTTCGGAGGGATTTTGGGTCGTGACAAGTTGGTATAAGAGCTCTAGGTTCATAGGTGCTATGAGTCATAAACAGGTTTAGTAGAGTCTTGCGGATCGGTACGGAGACATATGTACTTATCTTCGAGTGGCTACAGAACTATTAGGATAATCTCCCTTCGTTCATTCCTTATCGTGCGATATTGATTCAGCTCGAAGAATATAACTTATGTTCCTTTACATCCACTCATGTATGATATTGTGCTCTTTGTGTCCGCTATGCGCCAGTGGTTCGTGATGCTAGAGACGGGCTACGAGGGACTCAGGGATGCTCAGACATTGTCTCAACGTGTCGTCCAGACTGAAGATACATGGGTATTGAGAGACTATTCAGTTGTTCACATGGAGGTGCAACGGGTTCGGCATCTGGTGGATGAGTACGAGCTTGGGAAAGTTTAATTGGTTGACTAGTCGTCGAGATTGTGGTGGGGTCACGAGGTGGAGATTGATTGAGGATAGTTGGTGGTGTTGGATAATATGTGGTTCATATGAGATTTTTACTCAGTGGAAGGTACGTATTTTCATTCAAGGCACTGAAGGAAGCGAGTTTGACGGTCACGAGAATGGACATGCGCTTAGTGGATGAATTGAGTACCTTGCGATTGGTGTTGTCGAGCTGTGAAGGTTAACTTTATGGATCATCAGATGTATTTTCTATGGATTCGGGCCAAGTAGGGGAGTCCACTAGCGACATTCAGATTGCAGAGTCAGGAGTTACCTCAGTTTTGGCCTAAGAAGTGTATATAGATGGTATTGGAAGGTTCCCAAAATTTGTATATGACAAAGATATGAGATCTTGCATGGGATGATGTTGGGACTTACGGTGTTTCTACGTCATTAATGTATTATCATTTCAGTGTCAAAAGGGGGTTGGAGAAATAGCTTCATATTCATAGAAGGTCTATTCAATGAGGGCATCTCGGTCGGGGAATCATGGGGTGGTTCAAGGGAGATACGGTGGTTTATGATTTGCTGGGCTACGTGGCTTGTACTAGTATTTTCTGCAATGAGTTTTGGTTGGGGTAGTTGTGTATCGATAGGGAGAAGTGTTACCTCTGAGGAAAGACTAGGAGTAACCGAAAAATGGGTCAGCTCTATGGTGTTGGGTCAACATAGCAATGGAAGTAAGTGGTCCTTTTTGAATGGGAATTCCCTACTGGCATTTGTGGCAGTATTATTGGGTTGGACAGTTTATGTGGCTCGATTGAGTTGGGAAGATGCGGTCCTAATGGTTTAGTTACGTGCGAACGGATCTCGGAGAGTTCTCGATGGTTTCGGCAACGGCTTGAGTCGGCTGGCTGCTTGGGTATAAGGAATATATTATACATTATGGTTTTCTCCTTATGGATATCAGAAGTTAATAGAAGGTTGGTATTATTGGATATCATATGTGAAGAACGTGCATTTTAGGAAACACCCTTGAGTTTTGGTTTGCGGGTGCGTGACTAGTGGCATGGTGATTACTGGGTTTTGAGGCTTTTGAGGTTCAGGTTTTGTTACCCGGCCGGAAATCTATATGGGTGCTTCAGTAAAATGATGGGGTGTAAGTGATGTATCAGCCACTCGATTAGCGTAGTTGAGTTCGGGTATGGAAATTTCAGTACTCCTAAGGTTTTGGGACTAGATGTCCCCATATGCGGGTTATTTCTTGTATGCGGATTATGAAGGCATGTTGAGAATGGGATAACTGATAGCATACATTATCGATAGGTTTCTATGGACTTTTGGAAGGATATTTACCTATTTGGGAATGATCAAGATTTGGGTTGGGGTCTATTTGAAAGCTCAACGAGAATATGTATTTTATATCAGGTCAAGTTTGGGTGATCTTATGAGATTGTTATCACGGTTATGTTACCAGGCAGAATGAATATTATTTGTGCCCCTAGCCTATGTTATGTGCTATTCTCTTATGTCGTGATGGGCTGTGAGGTTGTATGATTATTCTCCACGTATGTTGTAATTCCGTTCATGCATTATGGCAATGTGGGCGAAATGTCCCTCGTGATGTTGACTGGTTCATTGCACCTTAGTTGTGCTTGCTTTCTTCCATGTTTTGTTAATTCTATTCATTTTCCCACAGTTATACTTGTGCACTATACTGTGTTTGATATCATTATTCATGTGATCAATGAACCCGAGCACTTTGGCTTGATGAGTATCTGGGAGCGGGTTGCACGCTGCAGCGGATGTTATGTGGGATACCCTTTCCTTGTGTTTATTTGGTGTTTTGTTTTCCCTCTGTGGGATGATTTAATGAAACTGTACTTTTGTTGTTACACATGTTGTACTTGTTAGATAATCTGTGTACCTTGCTTTCCTTCTATTTGTACTGCATAACTGAATTATTGTTGAGTTGGTGTACGAGCTGTGTGGCATGAGAATCCATGTAGTTCCGTGATGAGCTGTTAGTCGTGCTTCTTTTATTGCTGAGATGAGGTTATTAGACCTGAGATTCGCGCTATCGTATTGGGGGTGAGGAGTGTTTGGAAGTATGAGACTGTTTCTGCTAAGATTTGGGAAATGGCCCTTGACAGACGAGAGAGCTTCTGGACTTGTTGACTGCATGGGCGGTTATGAGTCCCTGCATGTTTCTTTATCATGGGCAGCGTTGTGGAGGTCCGAACCAAGGTTCTATTCAATGTGAAGTGTATTGTCGACGTCCAGAATATTATTTGGGCAACTATGGTGGTCAGAAGTTATTGCTACGGGCATTTGATTGTGTGGAAAAATCATGTGATTGTACCCTTGGTTGGATTTATGGCTCGATTTGGCTTGTTCAGGTTATACAGTGAGATGATGCGAGATCCGAGTCCTATGATGAATTTCAGATGTTGAGATTTGGTTATGTCATAAGTTTATAGACTAAGGATGAAGTGAGATCTTCGGTTAAATTGCGTTGTCAGTCCTACATAGATTTGGATGATGGGGAATCACCCCCGGGTGTATGTATGGTGAGCTCATGCAGTGGTTTAATGGTTTTGGAACAACTCTTGGCACGTTCGAGGACGAACGTATGTTGAAGTGGGGGAGAATGTAACGACTCGATCGGTTGTTTTGAGAATTTGCACTTCGCTCGATAGTTTGGGGGCACAAGTATATCCGTATGATGTATTAGGACTTGTGTGCAAAATTTGAGTTCATTCCGAGTTGATTTGATATGTTTCGGCATCATTTTTTCAAGCATAACTGATATCATATTAAACAAATGAGCTCAGATTTCTTTTTTGATTGAATGATTATATTCGTATCGTAATTACGGATCCGTAGCAAAAACAATCGTCAAATTTGGACATCGTATGAGGATTTTATGGTCATTTTACTAAGAATAAGGTTGCCATATTTTTCAGATTAATTACAGAATTGCCACTGACGGCGTATTTAAAAATCTGTACTATTTGCAAATATTAAAGCCAACTCCTTCATTATATGGTCAAATTGAATGATTCAAAATCCTAACTTGACTATAATTTCACAAGGAATCTGTTGGAGACATAAAAAGTGAGTTTCGAGATTGTTTGGCACGAGATACGAGGCAGAATAACTGATAGAAAATATATAAAACAAGGGTTTGTTTATTCGGTCATATTTTGAGTTGGGGAGCTCATATTTTAGCGATTTTGGAGGCAATTTTCACAATATGTATTGGGGTAAGTGTTCTCTACTCGATTTTGGTTATATTTCATGAATCCATCTTCATTAGTTACGGACTGAAATTTACTTTATGGTATATAAATAAGACTCCTTGAACATCTTAATTGCATTGGTTACGGATATTATGTACTGGGTAGTACGTGGGTTTTATTGTGAAAAGTGAGATGGAAATATGTGGGCACAAGGTGCCATGTGTGCTAAAGGTTTGAAAATTGAAATTTGTGATATGAGGTACTAAGGATTGAGATAGTCGGGATTGTGTATTAGAATGATGTGATTGATTGAGTTAACATCACCTTCTTTATTTGAGTTATTTTTACTTGTCTGTTCCCGAGCTATGTTGGTGTTAATTTACTTGGCTATCTTTCGTTACCATCTGTGTTTTCCTTTATTGTCTCTACTGTTTGTAGTTTGATTTCCCCCTGCTATTGATATTTCTTTTCTATCTTTATCTTGATAGTTTATTTTTATTATTATATTCTGTTTAATTTATTTGACTAGTAGGTGTCCTGACTGTTACTCGTCACTACTCCACCGAGGTTAGTCTTGATACTTACTGGGCACCGTTGTGGTGTGCTCATACTACACTTATGTACATTTTTGTACAGATCCAGGTATTTGATCGCTAGTAGTTGTGCGGATCGTTGTTGTGGAGACTCATGGTAAACCTGTTGCTGCGTTCACAGGTCTCGGAGTCACCTTCTATTGTACTTATTTCCATTGTTTCCTTTCGTTCTAGAACAAAATGTATTCATTTTGTACAACTACTCCTAGAAAGGCTTATGACTTGTACTACCGGTTTTGGGATTATAAATTGTTTAGAGATTTCTATTTCGGAATTGTTCGAAGTTAGTAAATATTATCGTTATTTCTGTTAATGTTAGGCTTACCTAGTCTTAGATACTAGGTGTCATCACGACTCCTTCGGAGGGATTTTGGGTCGTGAAAATCAACCTATTGAATCTCGACGTCACCACGTTCAATGATTTCTCTTATCAAGTGATACATTCGCAGAACATGTTTGAATTTTAGTGTGATTTGGTGCTTTTTCTTGAGCAATGGATCCAGTCTTGTCACACAACAATGGAGCTGCACCTTCTATTGAAGGAACCACACCAAGTTTAGTTAAGAACTTTTTCATCCATACAGCTTCTTTAACAACTTCACTGGCTGCTATATATTCTGCTTCAGTCTATGAATAAGCTATTGTAGCTTGTTTGGAACTTTTCCAACTCATTGTACCACTATTAAAAGTGAATGCATAACCAGAAAATAGATTTGTTATCATTTTACTCTACAGAGAAACTTGAATCAGTATAACCTTTAAGTTTCAACTAAGAATCTCCTTGGATGAGGAACTGGTCTTTATTCTTTCTTAAGTACTTAAGAATGGTCTTCACCACCTTCCAATGTTCCTCACCATAATTTGCCTGATATCGGCTAGTCACTCCTAGTGCATAAGCCACATCAGGACGTGTACATGTCATGGTATACATGATAACTCCGAATGAACTAGCGTATGTGATCCTACTTATGCATTCTCTCTCTCTCTCTCTATCTTCTAGTGTTTTAGGACAATCCTCCCTACTACGAGTAATTCCAGTGCCTATTGGAAGATAGTCTCTTTTGAAATTATCCATGTTATACCTCTTTGAAATGGTATCAATGTACAAAAACTAAGAAAGTCTAAGCAGCTTCCTCGATCTATCTCTGTAGATCCTTATTCCCAATATATAAGTTGCTTCTCCCAAGTCTTTCATGGGAAACTATTCATATAGCCAAATCTTGGTATTTTGATATGTCGGTATATCATTACCTTGAGAAATATATCATCAACATACAATATTAAGAATATAATTGTGCTCAAACTAACCTTTTTGTACACACAAGGCTCTTCTTCGAACCTAACAAAATTGAACTTTTCAATTATCTTGTTAAAGCGAATATTCCAACTTCGAGAAGCTTCCTTTAGTCCATAAATGGATCTTTGTATCTTGTAGATTTTATTATGATCAGACGGAGATGTGAAAATGTACACATCCTCTTCTAGCTCACCATTAAGGGAAGCTATTTTCACATTCATTTTCCATATCTCATAATCATAGTATGATGTTATAGCAAGCAAAATCCGAATTGATTTGAGCATTGCCAGGGGAAAGAAAGTTTCGTCATAGTCGACTCCTTCTTTCTGACGATATCCCTTGGCAACAAGACAGGCTTTATAGGTCTCCACCTTTCCGTCTACTCCAATATTTTTCTTAAAAACTCATATACAACCTATAGGTTTTATATCCTTTGAGGGTTTACTAAAGTCTATCCTTTATTTTCCTTCATGTATTCCATTTTAAATTCCATGGCCTTTTGCAATCTCTCATAGTCAGAACTTTGTATAGCCTCTTCATAGGTCTTAGGGTCATCATCATTATGATCAACCTCATTTGATACATAATCTTGTACCATTATATTTAATCTAGTTTGTATATCATGTTCTCATGTAGACCTTCTAAGAGTTTCTTGTACAACTTGTTCACCTTGTGCTGGATTTTGTTGTTGTTCAATTTGGTTTGGTATTGGTTCATTAACCTGTTCTTGAACTTCAACAGTTTAAGATGACAACTTCCTTATCAACTTCAAAACATCCAATAAAGGTTCTTCAACTTATGTCTCATGATCTTGAATTTGTGTTGATTCATTAGTTTCTTGAACTTCACCAAGTTCGATTTAGCCACTATAATTTCCTTCCAAAAGAAATTTCCTTTTCAAAAAGGTTGTTCCTCTAGCCACAAACACTTTATAGTCGAAGGGTGATATAAATAATATCCCATGTTTCTTTGGGATACCCAATGAACCTACATTTATCAGATCTTGAGTCAAGTTTATCAGACTACAGTCTCTTAACATAAGCTGGACAACCTCAAATATTAATATGTTAAGGTTAGGCTTACGTCTTTTGCATATCTCATATGGTGTTATAGAGATTGACTTAGTGGGAACTTTATTAAGTAAGTATGTTGTTGCTTCCAAAGCATATCCCCATAAATTTGTTGGAAGATCAGTGAACCCCGTCATAGATGTCACCATATCTAATAAGTTTTTATTTCTCCTTTCAGACACACTATTATGTTGTGGTGTTCCTCCAGATGTCCACTGTGAGAGAATCTCATTCTCTTTGAGATACATAGTAAAATCTTCTCTAAGATATTCTCCATCTCTTTTAGACCTTAGTACTTTGGTACTTTTGTCTGTCTATTTCTCAACTTCACTGCAGAACCTTTTGAATATTTCAAAAGATTCAGATTTGTATTTCATAAGATACACAAATACATATCTTGGAATATCGTCAGTGAAGGTGATGAAGTAAGAATATACACATCTAGCTTAAATCTTCAGGGGCCCATAAACATATGTATGGATTAGTCCCAATAATTCAGAAGTTCTTTCAGATTTAGTCATTTTTCCTTTAAGACAAAATTCACAAGTTGGATATGATTCAAAATCATACTTTTCAATGTACCCTTCCTTGTATAACTTGTTAATTATTTTCTCTCCAATATGACCAAGCCTACAATGCCAAAGGTATGTATGACTTACTTGATCATCTATTTTACTCTTAAGACTAGAAACATGCATAATCGAATTTGTATTCACATTATGTAAGACATAAACATCATGTTGGAGATAGTCATTCACATACAAATCATTACCACAATGAATAGAGCAAATACCATTGCCTATGTTAATGTGAAACCCATGATTGTCCAACATTGAAGCTGAAATTATGTTTGAAATAAATTTTGGAACATAATAACAATTTTTCAACATAAGTAGTACTTCGCCCGAAGGCATTATTAAAGAAATTGATCTTACAGCTATGGCTGTAACTTTGCACCATTTTTAACTTGTAGATTAATTTATCATTTCTTTAGTCTCCTACTTATTTTGAATCCTTGCAACATATTTCAGATGTTATAATTATTGCCGGTATCAAATACCCACAGTGAAGAATTAGTAGCAGCTGAAAAACCCTCGAAAATATTTTTCATTGATATCTCACCTTGTTTTTTTGTCCTTTTGAGTTGCAAGATACTCCTTGGAGTTTCTCTTCCAATGCCCTTTCTTCTTACAGTGAAAACATCCAACATCATATACTCACTGTAAAATCAAATCTTCAGAAAGCTCTTTACCAAGCTTGTACCCCAACTTCTCAAGTTCTTCGGTAAGATCAATCACATGATTGACATAGGGTCCAACTAGAGAATTTTGGATGTCCAATTGTATATCAACATCTTCTTAAGATGTTCAGTTATTGCAGTTGGACCTGTATATAGATGTTTCCTCTAGAGTTCAAAACTCATAAAAGCGAGAATGATGTATTTAATAGCAACGCATTCTTCCAAGTGTTTCTGATAAACCTTGGTGCCTAGAACATCATTCTCTGATGGGATTATCTTTTCAGACTTATCGATTACATCAATGAGTTTTTCATGCATGAGAACATTTCTCAAATTTTATACCAGTTAGAAAAGTTTGGTCCTACCAACTTGTTGGTCTCAAGTATTTCACGCAGTGATATAACATACATATTGAAAAATCTAAAATATAGAGAAAAAATGCAATAATATAAGAACATATATGTATGTATCATAAAGACAAGGACTTTTATCTAAATGAAAGTTTCACTAATTTTTCTAAACTATTTACCCTCATCATAGTCTAAGCAATCTTTATTTCTGTTTGTGGAGTAAAGGAACCCTTCAACAATATGTATGAGCCCCTTGGAAATCAAGTCGTTTCTCACATATATTTTAAAGGTAATTCCTTAAATAATTGTATGTCAAATAGTCCCCTAGTAGTCAGGTCGATCCTATTGGTATAGTTGAGTTCAATCATCATGATAACAAAGAACTTATTAAATTTTATACTCTCAGGGTAGTCCAGACGTCTAGTGTAAAATAAAATAATTCTTTCAATCTATGCATCTAATGCAATAAATAATTTTAACATATTTTTGAACTTTAAGTCTCCTGGTTGTCAGGCCTCTCCTTATAAACAAGAAATAAATAAAATTATTTATTTTGATGGATAACTTTACTACAAAATATCTTATATTTTCTAATTTAAGAACTCAAATTTTAGTATGAGGGAATTTCTATTAAAATAAATTTTAATAACATGATGATCAAATCTTTTATAATATATGAATTTAGTTCAAGTTCTGTACATGCTTAGGCATAAATTAATTTACATCACATGTAATAAATAATCAAAAATTATGTAATGAACAAGCACGCGACATAAAAACGAAACTCAACATTCTTTTAACATGTTTATCTTATTTATCACATAAAATAATTCACGCAAGAATATTATTATTAATTAACATCTCGTTAACTAATGACAATTAAAATAACAGTAGAATCCAATAACCTATTATAAATTACCGGCGTATCTAATACAAAATTTTAAATTCAAGTAATGAACTATCTAAATATTTTAACTTATATGAATACATATTTTATTCACAATAAAATAATATCAATACATATGCAAACATTTGGCTATTGCACAAGAGAACCTGGCTCTTCAAAAATAATCTTAAAATATTTCTTAAATTTATTTTAGACACGAGAAACCTGGCTCTAATATCATTGAAGGATTGCATATAGGTGTTCGTAACACGCAACGGAAGACATTAACAATCTTAGGAAGATCTTTTCGTGTTTAAAATTTATTTAAATGTCAAAGATTGGATCTGAGATGTCCTGGTGAAGAGAGTCTCGTTTGAAAATTCTTCGATAGTGCGAAGACTCTATGCGTATCCATATCGAGATTGTACCTTGCCATCAACTATTTGATCAATGAAACTCGCGAACAAATTAAAAGAAAAATGTGTGCTGAATTTTTTTTAAAAAATCTCAACTCAATAATAGAAGAACAAAAAACACAATTTTCTTGTCAATATATTTTTTTTTCTTGACTTTGTATTACACTTTCACTTTCACAAAATAATTTTCTTCTGAAGAATTAGTACGGCAAATTTTCTCCATCACCCTTTATATAGCATCACTTATAAACTTTTGTTCTATTTGATTGAGATGATGATTTGCTTAGTAGTAAAGGTTTATTCCAAAAATAAACTATGTATAATTTTTCCATAAAAATTCGAATCACATTCAAATGGGTTTTGCCGAAGAGTACTGTCACGTGATTGTTCCAACTCAAAGTTGGAATTTTATAAATACTAATCCCATTCCAAATGGGATAAATTGCACGTGAATTAATCCAATTTCAAATTGAAATTACTAACAAGCCATTTATTTATTAATATTATATTCTATACACATCTTTCATATAAAATAAATTTTAATTATATATATCTCGTATATATATTTCAACAAGGGATAATTTAATTTTTCATTTTAAATAGAAATTTTTAATTTGTTCACAATAATAATTATATCCTCTGTGCTAGCAAAGAATATAGTAATATTTAATGTAATTAAATTTATTTTGACTTATTAAATTCTTTAATTTAAATATCAAATAATAATGTAATTAATCTTTAGCAAATATCAGAACATTCGTTAGTGTGCGACCCTATAGATTCAATACTAAAACAGTAGTAAATCAATCAGATCAATATACTAAGCAAGGGTGACGTCTAGTAACACTTCTTAAAGACAGGATAAAATGAAGTATACAATTCACTCTCAAGAACCAGCAGAAGAATAATGTAGTAATTCCTTCTGTCCTTATAGCTCTGGATCACCCTAGGATATGGTTCAACTGTCAAATCCTAATAGGTGATCAACTATGTGTTTATGTCACATATAATCAACCATTGAATGACCTAAGAAACTCATTTCTTCTTTTATTCAATTGCCCTGGCCAAGGTCTTAATTTGGTCGTTTATAATTCATGACAACATAGAGCTTAAACTCATTACCAAGAGTTGACAAATTCCATCTTGATCAATCACTAATTCCACAAGTATTTAAGCGTACCCAATATCCTTTCAACTATCACCCTAGGGTCATAAGTGTCTAGTATCAAAGCATAATAAATAACTTGTCAATTATTATGACGATCTTAGGTCAAAGAAAATTCTTACATTACATTCTTCAAGAGAATATACTATTAACAGTTTATGGTAATTCTAACCATTAGGAATGATCCAGTGAGTCAGTTCAATGATCATATCTCTATAAACATCATCTATCTATGTGATATAGTTAATGAGATCAACTAATCTTTATCTCATAAAGACGATCACACAAATATTGATCTAATCGGATTATTAATGTCCAAATTAATAATCCTACAATCAAGAATAAATTTAGATTAAATTGTAAGAGACTTTATTCTCATTGTCATGATCTCCATCACGATGACAAGTCTCAAAATTTAATCAAGGGCCTTATTAAATTAAATTATTCAAGTAATTAATAATAACTATGATAAAAAGAATATCAAATGCAATATATATTTTATATCAAATAATATTTCACAAAAATATATTCAAATAATCAAATATAAGATTGGATCTAGGGCATATTTACTGTATCCCTAACGCCCTCCCCAAATACCCAACGTTTTCGGTCTACAACTACATTATGTAAACACTGGTGATACCTACTGATATGGATATTCTTTTCACACCATTAATTGTTCCAACACAATATGACTGATAGCATTTCAAATTTAGCCATAGGAGAGTGCACAATATTTCAGTTTATACAGTAATCCCTATATTTTCATTACTTAAAGCGACACAATTGAAAAAGTAAAATTTCTAGATTGTTTGAATTTAGTGAAGACAGGTTACGTTGTTGAGATCATCCATTGCACAATCACTAGGCTAAACAAGATAACGGTGAACGTACTCATCAAAAAGTTTTGTTATTACTTCTTCATATCTTGAACATTCGTGATAAAACTTCTGTCTTCTCTGCTGTAAGCATATTTTAATTTAATAATTCCTTTATTCAAATGTATGCATGACTTCTTGGATTCAAGTGACCACATAATTGAGCAGGAGCTGAAAGTAGTTTCATACATTACTATTGCATGATATGCGATTCTTGAATTTCACTTTGGTTGTAAATACAATTCGTCTATTTCGATTATGTATACGGTGAGATTTGAGAAGGAAAATGATATTATGCGCATGTGACTGATTACGTGTGTTGTTAATTCTTTTCTTTTCCTTTCAATGAAGTATCCCCTCCTATATGTATTCATTTTTTGGATATTAATTTATGAGGCAGAGGATAATGCCAAATTCTTAGCACGCCTACGTGATATGTTGTTGGTCTTTAAGTTTGGTGTAGCTTAAAGAGAGTGAATGGAAAATGATGGAAAAAGAAATGGAAGGAAGTGAAATTTTGAATTAGTGCACTTTGTCCCTCATTGGAAGAAGGAAAGAAAATCTATGTGTATATATAGAGAAGCTCTTCTTCTAGCTCTTAAAGAGTTGAGAAGAAGGCAAGCCTCGCGTTGTTGTCGTCGTCGCTCTGCTCGGCTTCGGTCAAAGATTGATTGATTAATTTTTTTAGACAAAGGTCCGGTCCGTTTTTCTTTCCCAGATTATTTTAAATCCGTTTTTAATTTTTTCGCAATCTTCACACTTGTTCCAACAGCTCTGAAAGGTTGCAAAACCTTTTCAGAAGCAGTACGAAATTGGCTATAAATATGCCTTGAATCCCAGAATCTTTACTTATAAAATTTTCTGATCTTCTTCTTCTTCTTCTGCACAAAAATATTCCAGTGTGTTTTACGACCGTCAAGTGGTTCGCCGATCACCGGAGTTTTTGGTACCGATACACTGGTGAGTTAAATCGTTCTATCCTGGGAGGATATATTCCAAACCTCGGGTACTTGAGGGGAATAATGTCTTTAAGGACACACTGTGTATTCAGTGGGTTCGTTTTATTCATATATTATTTTATTTGTTTTCAGAAGAGAAGCTGAGGACGCTTGGACTAGCGCGCCCGCGCTCAGCACGCGCTAGTGGTCGCGCTAGTCAAGTTTCTTATTGTCCCACGTAAATCCCACTAGCGCGCCCGCGCAAAGCCCGCGCTAGTGAGGTTTCTCACTATTTCTGTATTTCCAGAAAATTTATTGTTTTGTTTTACAGCAATACAGATTACTAACAATATTAAGGAAATTATTATTATTATTATTTTCTGTATTTTGTTTGTGGAGATTAAAGCTTGTGTGTTTTCTACTCCTTCTGAATTTTATTATTCTGATTTGAAGGTATAAAAACTTCATCAGAGTTTTGAAATTCAGAAAACGATTTGAAGAACATAAAAACTTCATTGTTTTCTGTGAAACAATATATAAAAACTTCGGTTTTTATTTATTATACATACTGTTTATTGTTGATTACAGTATTGTTTACAGTTCTGGTTTTGCCATTGATTGAACTCTTCTGTTGTTGACAGTGAGAAATGGCAATTGATAACGGAAATTCTTCTGTGACTGTTGCGACAACGACGACAGCCTCGTCAAGCTGGACTGTTGTTCCACCGGCAGAAAAATCGGGGAAATTTTCTGGAGCCAACTTCAAAGGATGGC
>ML301635.1:0-34819 GCA_005239505.1 Nicotiana paniculata
CAATCAAGTTCAAGTTCAAGAAATCAAGTTCAAGTTCAAGAACGAAGAACGAATCAAGGTCAATTTCAAGTAATTAAGCTCAAGCTCAAGAACAAGATCATCGTTCGTGACAACAAATTCAAATTCAAGATCAAGCTCAAGCCCTTGAATTTATACTAGAAAAGTACAGTCAGAGGATTCATAGAGATTGTAACGCTCAAATATTTGAAATCAAATACTACGATTGTTGCAATATCTTTCGATCTTGATTTTATTTTCTCGACGCAATTTATTGTCTAAATCACCATTAAGAAAAACTTCTTTTAAATCAATTGACAAGTACGTTTTATAATTCGCAATCATAAATGCAACTTATATAGCAATTGACAAATGAAACTTATATATCAAAATCACTTATAATGATTAAAATAGTCAAAATTGCATATATTTATTTAGAAAATTTTACTTCCTATAGCAAGCTAATACACCCTATTTATTATAAATCAGAACAATTTCAAAATATTATTACTTATGACTACCTTTTTTATTTTATAGCAAAATAGGTATTTATTTTACACCCTACCATTGAAGAGTGAATTGCACCAATTATAATCTCTCTCTCTCTCTCTCTCTCTCTCTCTCTCTCTCTCTCTCTCTCTCTTTATTTTCATCCAGTCAGCCGTCGTAGCAGCCGTTTTTTGTGGCTATGGTGGACTTTCTGAAGCGAAGAGAATAGATCTGAAGCAAAAAGGGAGTAGACAAATAGTAGGCGTCAGAATCATCATCGTCATTGTGGTCGTCGTCAGAATTGTCGGTGTCATCATCCACTATTGACTCATCCTCTTAGGCGGACAGAACTGGGCATGGTTACACCAGAGAAGATTTGAGGGCCATATTTTTGTTCATCTCTATTTTTTTGTTTTAATACAATGTATATGGTATTTTGCTTGGCCGAAAAACGCCATCTACGATAAAATTTTTTCTCTTCTTTGCTATTTTAGTCAGATACAATGATACAAATACATTGTATTTTTTATAAATACACTCAAATATATGTATTTTTGTATAAATATATTATTTTTCCGCCTGTATTTATGTATTCCTAAGGTCTGTATTTTTTTTAATACAACTGAATATCATTGTGTTTTGTAATTTTTTGTTGCTTGAATATAGTCAAATTGAGTAGGGTGAATTGAATACGATGTATAATAGTGAATAATGAATATATGTGAATTGAATTCAATGTATATTGTCGAATTGAATAGAACGGTATACACCCTTATTTCTTGATTAACATACTGTATTTATAAATACAGTCACGCGAATACATGGAATACAACATAATAGCAGTAAATTTTATGTAGAATTGATTTTGTTGAGTTAAATTAGGAGTGATACACGCAATTGATCCTCTTTTTTTTGTTAAACAGTTGGACTTCCCTATTTTGCAAATTTCATTGCTGTATTTATGAATACAGTAGCTCAAATACAACGAATACAGTCGCACAACTGGACTCCCCTATTTTTAGGCAAATTCTGCTATTGTATTCAAGAATACAGTAGCACGAATATAATCGCGTAGCAACGAAATATATGTAGAATATATTTGTTGAGTTAAATTAGGAGTGATACACGATAATTGATACACGCTAGTCAGTTGGACAACCCTATTTTTTAGGTGAATTCCGCTATTTATTCATAAATAAAGTAGCGCAAATACAACGAATACAGTCACACAGCTGAATTCCCCTATTTTTAGACGAATTCCGCTATTATATTCATGAATACAGTAGCATGAATATAATTAATAAAGTCACATAATAAGTAAATAATAGTTATATAAAGTAATTATATATATAATAGCAATAAAAAATTAATAGTCAGGATGGTTTCTGAAAATTACTCATTAATTTATAATCTGTTAGTATTATAAAGTACAGATTATAAAAGAGAATGTGGAGGAAAAGGATTTTGAAGAGTGGGCCCGCTGGACCGCGCTAACATTGATTTCAGTTTGCCTTGGACCACACAAGCGAAGAGGCACAAACTATGAAGCAAACGAAACGTCGTCGTTCGCCCCGGAAATAGTCACTGTACTTTAGTTATACATTCCAATTTTCGTCTGCTTTTTTCTGGCAATCGGCGCACGAAAATGGCAGCCTCAGAAATGCTATCGAAGGAGCAATTGCTTCATCTTTTTGATCGCTTCGGGTTCCTCACCTCCCAACCTGGTACATACCTTTTCCCTTCTTCAACTTCATTTGCATCTTCACCTTTTCCTTGTTTTTATTTTTATTTTTATTTATTATAACTATATGTAAGAGATGTGTTATTTATCCTTACTTTTCTTACTGCTAAGGATATTTTTATTCCTCAATCAGATGTCAAGAAAAGGATTGCTGATGCTGTCAGCGACAAGCAGGTGAAAATTTCGTTTTTGAAAATTACTGTTTCTTCAACTTTATTTAAGAGTAATTAGATTGTTGAATTTATGCATCTGTATCAGCTTAAGTTTTAAGCAGTTGATTCTGTGTAGTTATATATATCAAAGGTTCTTTTATAAGTTCTATTAAGCAAATGCTGAAGCAGCTAAAAGCTCAAAAAAGGCTTATATGAAAGAATTTTGGTAATTGTTTGAAACAGATTGTTGCTATGTAGTGAAAGAATGCTCTTCTTATTCACTTTTGGCATGCTTCTGAAAAAAAAAAAAAATTCTTTCTGCTTGGTTGCTTTGTGCTTGATTCTTAATAAATAAGGTTTCTTATCTTTATGTGAAGTTACTTTACCATTCATAAAGTTTTTCCTCAATATTCAAATTAACTTTTTTATTGCAACATTTTTTCTAGTTAAGTTTTTGGATATAATTATAATTGGGCCTTGAGACTGCAGTATGCATGTAGAGTGTAGATGACATGAGTTGTGCGGATGTATGATAAGTGAAGAATTATTATTTTTTAGTTTACGATTTTTACCGTATGTAGAGTCTTTTCTAGTTAACAAATGGTTGATTTAATGATTGATTTTGCGGGAAATGCTTGTGGCATTTACTATGAGAAGGTTCAGTTTTTGAATTTCCTTTTGGAGGACCTATTGAAATAAATGAGTGGACAAATTATCACATAAGATATGCACAAACATTTGTTTCCACATCCATGAATTTAATCAAACTCCTTTTGGAAAGCATCAAATCTGTTTCTCCGCTTGGAAAAGGCCATAATGAGCCCCTGAGCCCAAGTGTATATTCCCCACTCCTAAGGGATAGGACGTCGTGGGACTTCTGTTCATCTTGTATGTACCACATTGGTGCATGAACTACCTATGCACTCAAAGGAAGTCCCTAGTTGGTTTTGTTCCTCTCGATGTCCTCTATTGGGGAATCAAAACCTAAAGGGAGCATTATAAGGTGCAACAATCTATTGCCAATGGTGCCTTAATGGAAAATGTTAGAACAAGAGTGCCTCATGTGAACTCTTAAGGAAACAGATACGATGACATGTTGGACTTGGAGGATCATTTGTGAATGACTTCTTATTTCTGTATCAATACGGTAAGAGTTGATTTTTGGAGAGTCAAAAATGCCTTTCTCATGAATATCATAGTTGTGATCTCCATTGACTTGTTTAGTGTCAATATCTTCCATATTCTATCAAAAGTTAATTTTCTCCATTTACGGTTGTGCTTTGAAATTGAAAGATGGACATCGTTGTATGCAGGAGGCTGTCGCTGTTACCACTGCCATCCAAGAGGAGATATTTTCCGAGATGGGAATTGGTGAGCTTTAAATTACTCGTGCTTTACTTCAAGGACGGTTCAACTTAGGCAATTGTTGAGTATTAAAGAGCAAGTGCTCTTTTTTCTCCTGTCTATCATACGCATGTTTGTCTGTACATATGTTCGAGCATGCGTGCAAAGACGAAGCACTTTTTACTCTATTCTAGTTGAACCGTGTCGCTTGGTCATTATATAGTGGTCCTTGTTTTTCAAAAAAGAGATGCCAAACACCAGTTTTGCAGAGTAGGGCTGGGCAGAATTGCAGATCTGTTACAATGTGATTTTGCAGAAGTGGTTAATATATACTTGTGATGTTGATGGTATTCTGCTTCTTAAAATTGTATGTTTAGCTTTAAAGACGAACTATATTGCCCACTTTCTATGGGATGATAATCTTGTCATTTTGCTTGTTTCTTAGTTTTATTTGATAAGAAGTTTGGTTGAGTTTCTGCTCTCTTTTTGTTATTTTCATTGGCTCAAAAACTAATAGTACTAAAGTTTACCATTGGTGATATGCGGTGTCATCTAATAAATGGGGAAAAAGCATACCTCCAATTGTTATTCATGCGTCATATAGTTATATCATTATAATACTATAACCAACGGGAGATCTTTATTTCTCTGCTGCAGATCCAAGATTTGGTCTTGCTTGCTTGGGGAAAATAAACATGACCTATGAGAGTGATCGAGACCTGATGATTCGTTTTTATGAATTTGTTGCTAAGTAAGATCAGCCTATTCCATCTGCGTATTGTTAAGATGAACTTCCATTTTGTGTTTATTTCCCCTTTATACCTTTTGAAGAAAATTTCTTGGCAGTGTTCAATAGGATATTGAGGCCATTCTTGCTAACAAATCCAATACAGATGTAATGAATGTTGAGTTCTCTGAAGAAAATAACTTGGATTTTGTTCCTTCTATTTTACTGGCCATGAAGAGAAGAAATGGCTTGTGAAGAGGCGGAGCTTGGTCCAGACATGTTTGCTGAAAGATTAAAGATGCAACATAATTTACAAGAGCAGGTAAAAGATCTCTTCTCTTGATGCTTAATGATGCCATAGATGTGGTAATAAGAGTGGAAATAAACATTTTGACAGCAACTGGAGATGCTGAAGTACATGCGCAACTTTCACATGGATGATCAGTCTGCAATACTTGAGAAGGTAATGATGAAAAACTACATATTAAGACGATCTCCCCATGAATAAAGATGCTGGTTTCATAAATAGAACATTAAAAAGAATGAAGTCTCTGCTTGAATAAGTCTAGATAACATTTGTAGAAATGAAAAAGTACCCGAAGCAATGGGGTTTGTCGACCACGAGCTTTTGTTGTCAGAGTTTGCAACTCCATAAAAGTGATGGAACTTACAAAATTAGATTTCCATACCAATTAGCAACTTATTTTGCATGCTGTACCAATGTTCTTCCAAATTGACTGGCATGTTTGACAGATTCACCAGCAGTTGGAGAAGGCCAACTTTGACACTGAAGCTTCTGTGCTGACAGTGGAGCAGATGCAGGATGTTGTTCGACGGAGAGTATCACCTTTGTTCCAGCCTAGATAATCACGGAGCTTTCGTGGAGTTTCTAGGTTTTACTTGCATTTTAATTCGACTGTGCCATTAGATGTTAAACCATGGCTCCCCCTGCCTCACCAAGAGGAAGAAGAAAACGGGTGAAGAATAGCAGCTGCTTGCTTTGCTGCAATGAAATGGTTAGGGGAAATTTTCTGCTCTGCTGTCTAGTATATACTGGCTGAAACCCAGGAAGCTGAGGGCTGTAGTTTCAGTTTGTTTACTTGAAAGTAGCGTGACAGCTTACTTGAATGAAGTAGTAGTATTAATTTCGTTTGTATTTCATAGTCTATATGTTGTGGTTTAAGTAGACATTTGTTATCTATTTAAGTAAACATTTGGAAGAATAGGTAGAGATACGAAAAGCAATCGTTGCGGCATATAATCCACAAGTAGTTGAACTGAAACAATGTTTTTGCTTGTGAATTCCATTTGTTTAGCGATTCAAAAGGAAATATTGGTCCCTTAAGACATCCGACAAAATTGGAACGATACATAGAAGATTAGCATGACCAAGGATGGCAGGCACAAGTCGAGAAATAGTCCAAATGTTAAAAAAAATTAAAAAATATTGGAAGTGGAAATTGGGCAATCTCAACGAGTGATTAACGCAACAAAGAAATGATGACGATGATGGACATTCTTAATTGGCAACAACTTAAATAAGATCACACCTCTCAGCCTCGGGTCTTATTAGTAATAAAAAAAAATTAAGTGTAGCTAAGCCACTTTAATAATCTAAAAATTCCTGTAAAATTTGAGTGGAAAATCATAAGTTAAATTTTCTTCTATTTTTCCTTTCATACTTTAACTTGCATGCTGTAATTTTATTTTACCATAAAATAAAAAGTGTAAAAATCAAATGGGAGGGAGAAAAGGATTTGGTACGACGAGGTCACACATCCATAAGTGGATAAGCGATAAGGTCTTTTAATATCACTCGCTCTCTTCCCTTTTCTTTTGGCAACGTCAGTCCCTTCTCCCTCTGAGAGTAAGCTTCACACCAACCCCCCCACCCCACCCCAAGCCCAGTCCTCGACCTCCATTTACGTACTGAACAGTTTTATCTTCATTTGTTGCTTTCTTCTTTTGCAGCGTGTAAAAATGGCAGTGAGTTTCAGTTTAGTTGGAGCATTCAAAGGACTCTCCTTATCTTCTTCGTCTTCTTTCCTTAAAGGTGAATTTGGTGCTGCTTTTCCCGTCGCTCCAAAGTTCTCGGTCTCCTTTCCGTTGAAATCTCCGTTGACAATTGAGTCTGCTCACAAGAAAGGAGCTGGTAGCACTAAGAACGGCCGAGATTCTCCTGGTCAGAGACTTGGTGTCAAGATTTTTGGTGACCAACTTGCCAAACCCGGTTCTATTATCGTTCGCCAGCGTGGTACTAAGGTCTCAATTTTACTTCTTTATTATGGGTTTTTTCTATTTTCTGTCATTTTTTGCCAAAAGTTCATATCTTTGTATGTATTTTCACTATTCTGTCGGGTTATTCAGACTTTAAAATCACTCATTCTTTGTTCTTAAAAAAGAATGGAAATGCAATTAAGGAGATAAGAATGAGGTTGTAGTCCAATGCAGAGGCGGAACTAGGATTTAACCATATGCCTTTTGGATATCAGAACTGCGACTTTAGTGCTAATAAGTGGATTCCAAATTTTAATATTTCTTAACACAAGAGCAGAAGCTACTTGGTTCGGCGGAATCCATAGCCGGGCTTCTAGCTCCGCCCCTGGTCCAACGTTCTACAATTCAAAGAAACTGGGTGGGGCTTGTTGCTCAAAGATTAGAGCACGTGGCTAGAAAGCATGGTGTCTAGATTTAAATATGATAAGCATGAACCTTGGGCTTAACTCAGCCTCAAAAGCTAGCTCATGAGGTGAGAATTGCCCAAGACTAAATAAGGAGTCAAATTCTCCCATCCCACACCCAATGACCAATGTGGGACTTTAACATAATCCCTCCATGTTCGGAACAATATATATCATCTGAAAAGAGGACAAAGGGTGATTCTTTTTGTGTAAAGAATCACTCTTTGTCATTCTTGGACAAATTTCTCCTTTCATTTTTTTGGTTTGTCTTGCTGGACATATGTTGTTTCTATCTGTAATGTTCTGTCTCTATAGGTGTGAATATCTCTTTATATCTTTTCGTGTTTCTCCTTCCATGAATTTGAAAGGATGGTGTCTTTCTATCTTTTTTATACGTGATGTGCCCAAAATGAGCCATTGCCTCGACTAGTGCCTCCAAAATGTTATATTTTTTGGAATGAGGATGGTCTCCCTTTTGCAATCAATCGTGATTTCAAGCATGCGTGAGCTATAACTCTTCGGTGAAGTCTTTAAAAGACACGAGTAATGATGTCTAGCTACACATAATAAGCTAGTAAGTGAATGACGAACAAGTAGGTCATCTATAATGCAATTCCTTCTTTTGCAGTTAGGGATTTGCAAGGAAGAACGCTTACATCTTGCTTATAAATGGTGTTCTGGAAGTTGTGATAGTTTCAGTTAAAGAATAGATTTTGGGACTAACTTAACCCTAAAAGCTAGCTCAAAGGGTCAGGATTGCCCCAAACCATATAACGAGACAACAACTCATTTCCTCCACCAACGAGGGACACTTAACAGTTCCTTTTGTTGTTTAATGGTGATTGAAATGAATTCAGATGGACCAGTTCAAGTGGAGTATGTTTCAATGTAATTCCAGTTTTGTTGCCCAATGTCTCACAAACATATATGTGCCCATTAAGTTCTGATGTCCTGATTAGCATGTGATTAAATTTTATTTGGTGGCAATCTGTGGATTGCTTATGGGCAGATAAATTAACTACAAAATGAGGTATTGGAGGGTTAACTGGATACTTGTTTTGCTGTAGTCATTTGAAGGAACAAATTGCTAGAATTTTAAGGTTCTGAGCTCTGATATATCTGACCTTACATGAAAACATAAAATTGGAAGTTTCCTGAAACAAATGACAGAAGGAAGTGTAAAGCATTTCTCCAAATCCAGTATGTGATTCTTTTGGTATTTCAAAACTCCACACTTGTATATAATTGCCGAATTGATGTTCTTTCATCAGAGGTGCGACTTTCTGATAATAAGATGCTTATGTTGAGCTGCATAAATTAATTTTGGGCATATTTATATCTATTTGTTAGGTAATAAATTAGTTAAGGGTAAGTTTTATAGAGTGGTGGTTCGACCGGCTATGCTGTATGGCCAGTCAAGAACTCCCACGTGCAGAAGATGAAAGTAGCAGAGATGAGGATGTTGAGATGGATGTGTGAGTGTACCAGGAGAGATAAGATCAAGAATGAAATTATCCGAGACAGAGTAGGAGTAGCCTCCGTGGAGGACAAGATGCGGGAGTCGAGGCTGAGATGGTTCGGACATGTTAAGAGAAGAAGCATTGATGCTCCTGTTAGAAGGTGTGAGAGGTTGGCCATGGCGAGTTTGAGAAGAGGTCGAGGTAAGCCTAAAAAGTACTGGGGAGAGGTGATTAAACAGGACATGGTGCTGCTTCAGCTTACTGAAGATCGAGGGTGTTTGGTTGCTCACTGATAGTCTTAGTAGTACGCATGTCCCTTCATATTTTTAGATTTTTATTACGTTATGTGATTTTGTTCGCCTCAAGTATTGTATTCCCTGTTACTATTATTTGGTACTACTAATCCTGTATCTCTCTTTCTCTTTTCTCTTCCCTCTTTCTTCCTTTCTTGCTTTCCTCTTCTTCTTATTACCCTTCCTGAACCGAGGGTCTATTGGAAACAACCTCTCTACCTGATAGGTAGGGGTAAGGTCTGCGTACAGACTACCCTCCGCAGACCCCACCTGATGGGAACATACCGGGTTTTTTGTTGTTGTTGTTGTTAGGTAATTAATGGATTAGTGCCAATGATTGGTATTATATTTTGCTCAGAATGACCCCTGTTATAGTTGGCTTGTTTGATTTAAGATAGTTCAGAAGTTGTATTTCTCCATCTAGCATTGCCCTGTATTCTGTTTCACGATGATTTACTAATTGTCCTCTTTGTGATGCTTCCAGTTCCATCCAGGAAAGAATGTTGGACTTGGCAAGGATCACACAATCTTTTCTTTGATTGATGGACTAGTCAAATTCGAGAAGTTTGGGCCTGATAGAAAAAAGGTTGATCTCTCTAGCTTACTGCTTCTATATTGGAACACCACTGTGATTAACTGAATGTGAATAAATAAATGTGCAGATTAGTGTTTATCCACGTGAGGTGCAACCTGAAAACCCCAACAGTTATAGAAACCGAAAAAGAGAGTCCTTCAGAGTACAGCGTGAACGCAGAAAGGCACGAAGAGAGGGCGTCATCCTTCAGCCTCAGCTGGTACTTGCTTCAGCTCCTGAATCCTCCGAAGATACTCCCAGTCCCTCTTGCTGATATTGATCTTTTGGTGTTTAAACATTCTGTTGTCATTTCGGTTATTTGTTAGTAGTCACTTGGGAACATATGCAGGCAACAATGCTACATTGTGCTTCTGCCATTGGTGTCTTTTGTTTGTAAATTGTATTATTCAAAGCACGAGTCCTTGTCACAGGTTGCATAGGTACACTACAAAATGAAATGGATGATCCTTTAACTCCATTAAAGATGAGGAAAAATGCACGTTTCCTTTTAATCCCTCTTTCCATGTTTTGGGCATAGCCGCATAGGTCTTTTTTGTAAAACTTGCTATGTATTTGAATCTCCATTTGCAGAGAGATTATATTCATGTGATCCGATGATGAAATCAATTCAATCACCTCTCTGTCTTTGGTTGTGGATACTGCAACTAAAGTGCAAAAGAGAAGATATTAAAAAGAGGACATCTATACCTCAACCTACAGGATGTTGGCTGCATAAATCTAGTTTCTCGGCCCATATTTTCCCTTCAAATGCAAGACACACAACTCATAAATAAAGATAACGAGATTTAGATAGCCACAACCACAGAATTAAACATTAGGGATCATAGCCTTCTCGCCGTCGTGTAAAACAAAAAACATTCTACCATCAAACAAAAGAATCAATACAAGGAATATGATCAGCACTGCTTGAAACAGCAAAGGGAAGTTGACAATCAACATTCCAAAGTTTCATATTTGACAACAAAATACACAGCAGTCAGCACTTGCAAGACAATCTTTTTTCCAACAGCAAAGGCAGCTCCCCCTGTTCTTTACCGCTTGATCTCAGCCTGGAGTTGTTCTAAAATTTCTACCTGTTTCACGCGATGGATGAATTATCCACGAGATTTTCCATACAGATGAGCATATACGATCTTTGTTCGGTGCACCAGAACCATGCTTAGAACAACTGCAATAATGCAGAGTCCCGACATTATCATGGAAGTAAGGAAGAAACATATAGCACCTTCACACTTAAGAGGTTCATCTACGGAAAGAAAGCTAGACAAAACTGATGCCAAATTTGATTCAGTGCCACGATACTCATGAGCTTGCTTTGCAGCTTCCATATCATATATACTACTAGCAATAACACCTGAGAATACCATTGAACCAGCAGGATTTGCAAGAGTGAGGAAATTGTATAAAGCCCCAAAATTTCTCAAGCCAAACAATTCAGAAGCTGCAGCTGGTACGATCGCCCAATGAGCTCCATAACCAAGCCCAACCAAAAGAGTACCAATGTGCATAGCTCCAGGCCAACCCATTGCAAAGAAGAAATGCCCAATGGCCATTATGACTTGAGCAACAGCCATCGCTGCATGTCTCGGATAGGCATAATCCCTATCGCAAAAAGAACAATGTTATACGAGAAAAGATTTCTTAGGATGAACATTCATGTAAGAAGTGAATGTTATGTACCTGACAATTATTTCAGAAAAGTAACCACCGCCAATACGACCAAGGAAGTTCCATATGCTGATCATAGAAACAAATACATGCGTGTTATCATATCCTAAAGATTGGCTTATCTGACCCAAGTTATCGATCACAGTCAAACCAGATCCAGAACCAAAAAGTAGTGAGAAAAACATAAGCCAAAAATCTGCCTTTATTAAAGCCTGCATTAAGGTGAAGTCCTCTCCCCTATGAGGTCCCCTTCTTCTTTTTATCCTCACTGCTCCTTTTGCAGCTGCTTGAGCTAGTTTTACTTGCAGTTGTGCAATTCTTTTTTGCCTTTCTGAAGCTGGAAGCGCGTCCACTTCCTTAGGCTTCTCGTCTTCCACTTCACTAAATATTATTTCATGACCATCGCCATGCTCAGATTTTCCAGCTTCTTGTTTCTTTGACTCAAATAGAAGTCCCTCTTCTACTGGTTCTCTTGGATCTTGAAAAAAACTCGAGGAGATAGGGATCACGATAGGAATTGCCAAGAGGATAAACAATGTAGCCGTGAAGATTGTAATGACAGTGTGGCTTAAATCAATAAGGTCTTCAACAAGCATAACTCCCATCAAGTAAGAAGCCAAGAGGAGGCATATGCTGTAAATAAACGAAAAGCTTAACCCATCCGAAGGCCTGACTTGTTTGTGGCCTCCAACAGGCCTGATTATAAACATGAGCGCGATAATTACCATTGCCGGTCCAACAGCTATCATAAATATAAGTGAAGCATGATCTGGAGAATGGATCACTGCATATATCTGAGTCAAAATTGCACCACCCAATCCTGCAAATCCCTTAAGTATCCCCACCACAGGGCCGCGACTTTTAGGGAAATTTTGCACACATGATACCAGAGCTGCTGTGTTAAAGTAGGTCTCACCATTTGTTCCGATAAATATCAGAATACACATCTGGAAGGAAGCAGCTAAAACTATGTCAATTTTTAGACCAAACTAGGAGTCCACAACACTGCATGATCAACATGGTCTGTAAATAAGTGAGTTTGCTCCAATCAGAATAGAATATCTAACAGGACATCTCCAAATGAATGATCAAATAAAAAAACCTTCTTACCTTCTAAATATTGTTGATAAACAAGAAAATAAGCATAGTTCTTGTCAGATGAAGAAAATTGGATAAATATCAAGATCTGGAACACTTTCTATAGTTAATTGATGCAAAAGAAAACATGACTACAGAATTAAAGGGAAAAAAACACTCCCAAGGGGATTTTCATTAATCAAAATTTGTCACTCAGTTAAACAGCTGCGCAACCTTATATCTTCTTGGCCCATAATTCAATGTAGAGCATCCAAAATAGGCTATAAAAGAGCAGCCCGGTGCACTAAGCTCTCGCTATGCCCGGGGTCCGGGGAAGGGCTGGACCACAAGGGTCTATTGTACGTAGTTTTACCCTGCATTTCTGCAAGAGTCTGTTTCCACGGATCCAAAATAGGCTATAGTAGACTAATAAAAAATGGATTTAAGTTTTGTACACTGACAGTATAAAAAGATTCTTCATACTATCGGTGCAATTTAGCAGATTATCATTCTATTTTCCAGGTTACTATATTAGTATATTAAACTTGATATGAAGAATTACCTATTGTTGCAGGTCATATTACCTGATAGTTTAAAAGGTTAATACAAACTTAATTCATAAAGAATTCAATAAACGGATTTACCATACCATAATTAATAGAAAGGATAGTGAAACAGAGCAGACCTTTTCAACTAAAAACTAGTAGAAATTAAGCAAGAAAGTTTGGCACTTTTGAGATCAGAATTAAACAGATTGGATGAAGATAAAAGATGGGGTTACTCACAGCCCATAATGGCAAAGAAGGAGCACGAGAAGTGACAATGAGCCAAACCCAACCATAGCCAATGAAGTTTTGTATAGCACCCACAAGAAGTGCAGCCCACAAAGGCAAGATTTCACACAAAGTTCCAGCCAAGAATCCAACACTATCACCCAAATCTTTAGCCACACCCAACCTCGCAATTTGCCTCTGATTATAATTCAGGGACTTCTTAATCGTTGGAGAAATGCTGCCAAATAAATATCCAATGCCTGCACATGTCTGAATCCACATTGCAGCTACAAAAACGAGCCATCTATTGTTTAAAAAGAAACCAACTCTCTCTTTCAAATGAACCATTATTACAAGAGTCTTGAGACAGATATTCTTAAGCTTATGATCAACTGTTGTTCTTAATCAAAGGACCACAGACCTTGCTTTTATTATGTATGTATGCTCACTTTCTTAGCCTTTTTTTTCTTTCTTTCTTATAGCAGTGATTGAAAAGAGCAGGGGATAAAGGTTGGGGACAGAGATCCAAAATTTTGTGCAAGCGGGTTCAATCTTAAAAGTATATAATTTTAGTAGTAAAATAATAGTTATCAAGTGAGTTCAAATAAAATTATTATATATAAATTATGCAGCTTTAATCGTAATTTATAAATATATACAGTATTATTTTTGACGAAGTTAAACCTGCTTACCACCATGTGCGTTCGCCACTGTATATCATAGTATTTTCTTGTAGGTATGATGTTTTATCGGGTTGTAATGGCCTCCGTCGTTTTAGTATATTTCAAACTAAATAATATATTTTTAAATTTAAAAATAATTTAAGTTAGGTTGAAACGGAAGGAGTAGGTGAAACGAAAATTAGTATGTAGCGGAAAGGGTGGGAGATAAAGATCGAAGGAGTGCTCTTTATCTATGATCCAGTAGAAGAAAACAAAATAAAGAGAGGGCAGTACTGTCGCATGTAACAAGAAGAGTTGTATGTTGCAGAGACACGACACAGTTAAGTGGTGTGCCCCGCGCCAAACATTACCGCAGCTTCCTGCATGCTATACTTAATTTGTGTTTACGTGGGGGCTTATATCGGCCTCCTCCTCACCACTAGTCATCACTCACCATATGCCTTCCGCGCGAGCCGGATTCAAAGTTTTAAGTTTATGGGTTACTATATTAACTATAAATTAATATATCAAAATATGTTATTATTCGAAATTTTCATCTTCGAAACTGTGATGGCGCATAATATTTCACTTACTAGGCAAGTCAACGTTAGAAAACCGTTAAGTCAATTATTATTCAATTTCAATAAATAAAGTCAATTAATTCAAAATGAAATAAAATTGAGTGCGGAATAATATAAATGCCCATAATATTTACTACAATCTGGATCTGGAGTCACAACTCACGAGCTTCTAGGATTTTCTACAAACAGAGTGTGAAAGAAATACGATTGTATTGAACGAAAAGAAACAGTAAAAATAGGGGAAAATAGAAGGGGACTTCAAGGTCTGCGGATGCCAGCATCCATCTCAAGTTTCCAACGAGCAAATCCAAGCTGCTACGTCTCACGATCAACTGAGACCAATGTCAAAATCTGCATTGGTTCCTATAATTAGACTAAAGGACGGGTTCCTAACTAAATATACATTGAATGCCTTTTTTTAATATAAATACGAGATCAAGCCAAAAGCTATTGGGTTCCCAAAAATCATACTCATACCTTTAGATTTGCCCGTCTTCAGTAGTCTAAAGCTTTTCTTTTTTCTTTTTAATTTAATATTCGTTATTTAGAAGAGGTGCCTTGGAGTAACGGTTAAGTTGTCTCTTTGTGACCTAAAGGTTATAGATTTAAACTCTGAAGAACTAGTATACTTGCGTTAAGATAGATTATTTACATCATTAGTCGCTTGTTTTCTCTCTTTATATGCTCTAGTACAACTCCGAATACCGTAAACTTATTAGAGATTGAAGTATCTTATTGCTCTATTTGTTTCAATTAATTGTGTGAACCTATTTAATTGTGCACAGAATTTGAAAAAATTAGTAAGATTTTTGAAATATGTGATCCTAAACAAGCCATAACAATTGTGTGAATGTAATTCTTTTGAAATTTGTAGCTTTAAAAATGTCATAGTATTTTTGTGGCTCTAAAATTATCTCATTAAGGGTAAGTTTAAGTTAAATTATTTTTAAATTTATAAAAAAAATTACTGTTTTTGAGCGAAAAAAAGGAAAGAAATTACCATAAACTCAAACTCCATTAATTAACTAGTTTAGTTCTAACATGTCTACTCCGGTACGAATTCAATTATTTTCCTTGTGCCAAGTATGTAAATACATTTTTATGGGTTGATGACTCCTATTTTGAAATTGTTGAATTGTGTAAACGTGTTTATGCAGAAGCTCAAAATATTAAGAGGTCAAACTTTTATCCATTTATTTTTATCTTCACTTCAAAAGTTAACGTAAAAACACAATGCGGCATAAAGCTTTGACGATACTGAGTTGCTTCTTTTCCTTTTTGTTTTCAAATAATTCGTTGGCTAACCACGCCTAGCCGACAGGCACTGATGACAAAACAAGGATAAAGTGAAAAAGATCAAACGTTACATTTGGATCTGAAGCTAATAATAACGTAGAAAATATGTGTTCAGTAAAAAATCCAGATAAACGAAGAGAATTTTGGCTGTTAAAAGTAATTATAACAAAGGAAATATCGGTTGCTAAAAGCACTCGAATTGACTTAATACATTATTGCCATTAAAGATTTTTAATAACTGAATAATAAATTAGTGATGGAAAAATTCTATCGCTGAAAAGCATGTATAACGATCGAAAATTATGTCGTCGCTAAAGAACCTTTAATGACCGAATTGTAAACCGGTTGTTAAGGCCGATGACGGTCGAATTTTTTCTGATCGTTATCAACTTATAACTGTCGAAATCGAATTTTTAACGACCAAATTTTTTCTCGCTAAAGACTATTTTCTTGTAGTGATACGTAACTCATGCTGTTTTTCTTTTCTTGGACGAATCTTAACTCGTGCTGTTGAATCAGATTCTCCCTCGTTAAAAGAAAAAAAAGAATTGGCAAGGTCTGCAAAGAAATAATTGATCATATACGCAATAAAATACTGTTTCTTCTGTTTCGATTTAAATGTCATGTTTTGTTTATTGGGAATTAGTTTGATTAAACTTTAAAGTTAAATTGAATTAATTCAACTCATAATTTTAAAATTTAAATTTAAATCTTCAAAAATTATACGAAAAGTATTATAATTAAATTGTATTTTTTCTCATGTCACTATGATAAAAATATTATTTTAAATACTAATCAAACTTTACACAATTTGACTCTTGATATTCGAAATGTATCATCTAAATTGAAACTCGAGAATAAGTAATAATGACGCATTTTAATTAAAAATCTATGAACCATTATTCCAGCCTCAGCTTTTCTTGAAACACTTGTTGTTTGTGCGGTTTTGAGGAAAAGAAACAAAACGAAAAGTGAAAAAGAAAACTGAAAAGAATGTTTTTCATCATATCATCAGCTCATTTTAATTTCACTTTTAAAAAAGGAGTATTAAAATAATTTTAGAGGATGGTGCATGCCAAGCTGTTAATGAACTGCTATTTGCAGATACGCATAGCATAAGAATTCAGCCTAAGGTGTTGCAATTAGCAAAATTAGGAGGTTGGAAAAGTCTGAATACAAAGGAAAATTAGAAAGAATTAAAACGTTAGAATAATATTGTATACGGGTAAAACCGAGGCCATTGCATGACTCGTCTTCCATACGAGTCAATCAGAACAGGAACATGACCGTATTGTATCGGAGTCAGAACAAAGAACCCCTTGTATTAGGGTCTCGGACAAGGCACCTGCCCTCGGGGATATAGGGGCCATATCCTTGAGGGTCGATCTGAAGATTGAAGACTTCGGAGAACATTATCAAGTAACTGCGCACGACTAACAAAGGGCCGTGATGTCCGTGCCTAACCGGATATCACGACGTGAATCCCTGCTTGGTGATCGGCGAAATGGAAGATTTTTACCTTTTTTAAAATTGTACTTAAGGTAAAACTCCCCTACTATATAAAGGGGAAAATTATTATTCATAATGAAATATTGTAACATGTATATCAAGGCAATATACTCTTATTTTCTCTTTTATTCAAAGTTCTTATTTTTGTTCATCAGTTCTTCATTAGTGTGAGCCCGGGATCGAAGGCAGGCATCTCATTAAGACGTTACTGAGTTCGGCGGATCACTCTCTTTATTGGTTTGACAATTTATTATGTCCTTTATTTGTTTAATCTAACGCCATTTATCATTTGTATTGAATTAATATGCATATCCTTAAAACCACATATTAATTTAATTATTATCCGTTTTTAGGGTAAACAAGTACTCCCTCCGGTCCACAGTAAGTGACAATTTTACCTTTGGGCATACCCATTAAGGAAATACAAACTTCTAGAAAAAAAGATATATTAATTAAATTAACCTTATTAATTGTTACTTTGACACATTGGAATGTGTAAATAAGGGCAAATATTTAAAAAATAAAATTAATTCTTTCTTGATTATATAACGGACACTTATTTTGGATAAAATAAAAAGGTAAAATGATCACTTATTGTGGACCGGAGGAAGTATAACTTTAGAATATTAATCACCCAATTCATATCCTTAATTATTCAAAATCCATTTCACTGTCCAACTTACTTTAAAATGCCACACACATGTAAGTAAATGGAGCATATATTGTACAACTGAACTATATGTTAAGTTATTAAACATTGATTCATTGCTAAATTTGATTATTACTAATATACGATCAATAATATCAAACACGAATCATTTCATCTGGCCTATACTTGTCTCTAAACTCAAAATTTTGATAAACTAATCAAGTATGTCATTTGATAAATCGTATACTTGTAAGAACTTTACATTATATTTTGTACACATATAGTACAATATTTGGCTGTAACATCAAAAGTGGATATGTCCGAGTGGTTAAGGAGAGAGACTTGAAATCTGTTGGGCTTCGCCCGCGCAGGCTCTCGAACCCTGCTGTCGACGCATTTTTTTTCTTTTACATGTATCTGAAAGCTTTTAACGTGATTAAATGAAAAGCCATTTTCAGGGAAGAATAATGACATGATTATCAGTCCCTTGGATTGAAGAGTTAAACTTTCATCATGTCAATTTGCTCTAATTAGAATAAGAGCATAAGCTCATATTTTCTGTTATATAACCGACTTACTCTCTTTTATAGACTAAGTTGGTTATATTCCTTGATACACCTCTTAGTTTCTCTATTTATAGTTTAGTTTTATCAACTAATTAACAACTAACTTTTTGTTTTCACACTCCCCCTCAAGCTGGAGGGTGAAAGACATTGAACATTCCCAACTTGGATATGAAGATTTTGTGTTGCTCAGCTCCCAGTCCTTTGGTCATCACATATGCAAGTTGTTTTTTAGTGGAAATATACTGAGGTGTGATCAAACCATCCTTAATTTTTTCTCACAAGATGACAGCCAATCTATATATGCTTTGTTCTCTCATGATAAACTGGATTAGCTACTATTTGCATAGCTGCTTTGCTGTCACAATGTAGTACTACTGGTTCCTTCACAGTTAAGCCCAACTCCTTCAGTAATCATACCAACCACACCAATTCTGAAGTTACTGCTGCCATGCTTCTATATTCTGCCTCAGCAGAATTTCTGCTCACACTTGGCTACTTTTTGGATTTCCATGAGATTAGTGAGTCTCCTAGTTTTATCACATATCCAGTTACAGACCTCCTTGTGTTTGGGCAAATTGCCGAATCTGCATCACAATAGGCTGCAACATCTTCCAATGATCCTCTCTTCAATAATATCCTCATTCCTGGTGAACCTTTATTGTACCTTACAACTCTTAGTGCAACATCTAAACGTGATTGCTTTGGATGCTGCCTGAATTGACTTAGAACTTGAACTGCAAAACATATGTCTGGTCTGGTACTAGTAGGGATGTTCATTGGTCGATACAATACGACATTTAGACATTTCGGTATTCGATTTCTTAAAATGATATACCATTACCGTATCTAATTAAATTCGGTATGATTCGGTTTTTCTCCCTTCGGTTTCGGTTTATTCGGTTTGGTAACTTCGATTTATTCGGTTTGAATACTAACTAGTGCGTAGAGTCATAGACTGTAATATTCTTAATTAAAGCACTCAAAAGTACAAAACTAAAAATGTTTGTTGACAAAAGTTTTGTCCAAAACCGGCAAATATCAACCCAGAGAGAGAAAATAGTAGATAAAGAAATAAATTTGGTCATTAGAAATGTCTTGTTACTTTCTTAGAGTTAATTGATGAACTTATAAAATAAAAGAAAGTAAAATTTTAGATTTTTTATATTTATTTTATAATTAATAGTATGTGTATTATGTAATATAATATATATTCTGGTACGGTACCAGTTTTTCAGTATTTTATTTTCAAACACCAAATACCATACCTATTACCAAATTATTTTTAAACTTAAACCAAATACCATACCGAATACCGAATACCAAAATTTTCGATTTCGGCACGGTAATTCGGTATTTACCAAATTATGCCTATCCCTAGGTAATAGTGAGGCAAATGAGTTTCCCTATTAGTTTCTGATAGCTTACAATGTCTTGCAACTCCTCATATCCTTTAGTCCCTTCATGTTTATCATATGCAACAGTTGTCAACTTGTGGTTTTGTTCCAATGGCGAGCTAGCTGATTATGCCCCACTTAATCCAACTTCTGAAATTAGCTGAAGAGCATACTTCCTTTGATTAAGTATGACTCATGTTGTTGACCCCATGAGCTCAATTCCATGAAGTATTAAGTTCACCTAGATATTTCAACTTGAAATGCTTGTGTAGGGTTGATTTGCTTCTTCCACCAATATTTTGTTGCTGCCAGTAATCAATAGATCATCTACATACACAAGGATAATCACCAGTTCTGCATTTGTTTTCTTTTTAAACAGAAAGTGATCATAGGCACTTTGAGAATACCCTGCACCTATCATTGCATCAGTCAATTTAATTCCACTATCTTGATGCCTGTTTGAAACCATAAATAGACTTAAGTAGTCTGCAAACCTTATGCTTCCCCTGCCTATGGAATCCTTGAGGCAAGTCCATGTAAACCTCCTCGTACAAATCACCTTGTAGAAAGGCATTGTTTACATCCATTTGAGATAGAACCCATCCTTTAGAGACTACTAGGTTTATCACAGTTCTGACTATTACCGTCTTGGCAACAGGTGAAAACGTTTCATGGTAATTTAACCCCTCCTGTTGTGTATATCTTTTTGCAACAAGCCTGGTTTTGAATCTATCTACTTCACCATTGGATTTGTGTTTGATCTTGTATATCCACTTTGAGCCAATGATTTGTTTTCCTGGAGGCAGATCCACTATTTCCCATGTCTTGTTTTCTTCAAATGCCAAAATCTCTTGCTTCATTGCTTCTATCCACATGTCATCTTGGGAAGCTTCTTGAAAAGACTTTAGTTCTATCTGAGTTGAGAATAAACCCAGATAGCATTGATAGTGTTCTGATAGGTGATCATAACTCACATAATTTGAAACTGGATAGAGACTAGTTCCTTTTGGTTTGCATGAAGTCACATAATCTTTAAGCCATACTACTGGTTTTGTTGTTCTTGTGGACTTTCTGCTCCCTATAGGCTGTTGCACAACTCATGGCATTTATTCAAGTATAACCTCTCCATGTTCTTGTTGTTTTGGGGAATCTTGTTCACTGCTTCACCTGATCCAAGTTCTTCTATGGCATTTATTGTCTCATATAGTGGCATATCTGGTGCTACATAGGGGCTGGAATTTGTCAGCTTCAGTGTTGTGGATTAGGTCATTTGTATTGTGAGAGACTATCATCAGATCATCATTTGCTTCAGCTGCTGAAGTAGGTTGATTCCTTGCAGTTGTTGAGCAATCACAATCAGGAATGAATAAATTTTAGGTTCACCGGGTAGTGCCTTGAAAGAAAAGATATCCTCCCTGAAACTCACATCCCTACTCACCAGAAATCTATTAGATTCTAGATCATACAGTCTATATCTCTTCTACACCTCTATATATCCAATGAACGCTGATTTCATTGCCCTGGCTGCAAATTTGTCTCCTCTTAGAAATGTACTGGAATAACAAAGACACCCAAATACTCTAAGACGATCTATTTTACGTGGTTTCTGATAAAGCTTTTCATATGGGAACTTTCCACTCAACACTGTTGTGGGAAACTTATTGATTAGATAAACTGCAGTTTTAACACAATCTCCCAAAATCTATGTTTACCTCGAAAATAGTGGTAACAATTATATTTGATTTGTGGTTCTAAAAATATGTGATTTATTCCAATACTAGTAAATAGACAAGAAATATTAAGTGTAAATGAGAAGAAATGATGAACCAAACTAGTGTTGTCAAAGGAATAGGGACCTCGAGCTCGATATCCTCGGGGGTCTCGAGGCTAGTTAAGAGAAATAAAGGATGAACAATAAATCAAGAGAATTAAAGTCGAAGAACAATTGTTGAGCACAGTAAACGAGAAAAGTAGAATAGAATGTTCTATTGCGGTCAATGATCTCCATTTACAAATGATTGGGGTCCTCTTTATATAGGAGAGGAAAACCCTAATATGCTACATTTCTAATTATGACAAAGAATTCTATTGGTACATCTGTATAACAACCTAGAATGGACTTGTACTAGCTCGTACAAATCTTATCCCATAATTTATGCCCTGATCCACGTGCCCTTGAGAGATTCTCGCTCTTTCTTGAGTGTCATCGAAATTGTAGTTCCTTCGAGGTAGGCCATGCCGGATATTTGATTTCATCCCTCGAGGCGTGTGTTCTTAAATCGGGCTTGATCTTTACTTCGAGTGGCCCAAACTCGAAGTCAGGGTATAATTCAGATCTCGGAATCGGGCTCTCCGATTACGAACATATACAATCTTTTAGGTATGTTACTTTGAAATTTCAATGCTCTTGCCACCTCCAATATGTATCTATGTTTCCTTTATACTGCTCTATTTTACTGTGGAGTATAAGGACAACTACTTTGGTGCACTACACCCAAGGATGAAAGCAACTCATTGCAGTTTTTATTGAAAAATTCTTTACCATTATAAGATCTTAGAACTTCAACATTAACATTAAACTGATTCTTCACAAGAGAAAAGAAATCCTTCAATACTATTATTACTTCACATTTAGATTGTAGCAAACAGGTCCAAGTATACCTACTATAGTCATCTACTATGGTTACAAAGTAATGATTCTTGTCATAAATAGCTGCTTTGTATGGTCCCCATACATCTATATGCACAAGTTAAAAAATGCAATCAGATTGATGACTACTAATATGAAACTTCAGTCTACTCTGCTTGGCTAATGGACAAATCTCACAAGTCTTCTGCACATCTTGATTCACTTTATTCTTCAATTCTGGCAAGCATTGTATGGAACTTGTGGATGCATGTCCCATCCTTTGATGCCACAATGTTGCACTTATTTCTTTCTTCTTGACTTATCCAGCTACTATTTCATCCTCTTCACTTCTAATTGTGTACAACCCTTCATCTTCTCTACTAATCCCAGGTACCCTGCCATTGTAAAGTCCCTAAAACACACAAAAATCAGGGTAGAAGCAAGCTGAACAACATAAATCTCTAGTCAGCTTCAATAATGAAATGAGATTGAACTTAAAATCAGGCACATGTAAAACATTCCTAATCTTCTTCCCTCCTAGTATTGTTGCATCTCCTATGTGTACTATTTCTGACCTTCCTCCTGTAGGTATTTGAACTCCACTACTATTTCCTTTATTGACTGTTCTTAATTTTTCTAAAACTTCTTTGCAAAAAGTGATATGGTGCGATAACAGTGACTTTATATCTATCATGTTTGTTGAGCCTGCTGTGTTGTTGGAACTTCCTTCCATTGATGACTTTGTTAACAGACTTACTAGGTGCTTTTACTGATCCTCAATCATATAATTCCTTTGTGGTTGATTGGTCATTGCCATTTCCTTTTCTCTATTGATATTGTTAGAAAAAGATTTGGTAGGGAATTGACCTTTCTTCTTGCTTTTGAAGTCTGCAGGGTACCCAATGATCTTGTAGCAATTTTCCTTCAAATGCCCTTTGTACCCACAATATTCACAGATAAGTCCTGGCTTCTTCCCTTTCAGAAATTGACTTCCTTTTCCTGCTAACATAGTCATTGGCTCCCTATTTGTGTCAACTACTCCGAATTCCCTCTGATTCTCCTTCTACACTACAACTGCATAGGCTTGGTTCATAGTAAGGACCGTCCTTTTCAGCAACACTGCACTTCTTACATGGCTATAACTTTCATTTAGTCCCATTAAGAATTGTAGAAGCCTTTGCCTTACTAAATGATCTACATATGGTCGTGATTCTTCACAGTGAGGGCAAAGGTGCTAGGATATCTAATTCATTCCATAAGTCATTCAATTTCGAGAAATAAGAGGTCACAAATTCTGTACCTTGCTTTAGGGTTGCAATGTTAGCAGAAATTTGATAAATTCTGGTCAGGTCATCTTTGTCAAACCTTTCCTTGAACTCGTCCCAGATTTTTCTCGCGCTTAATGCGTACATGATGCTTGGCACCAACTCTGCTGCTACAGTGCTACTAAGCCATGAGACGAACACTGCATTACACCTTTCCCATTGCGTCGCTAATTCACCTTTGTATGAAGCTTTGAAACATGTTCCATCCACAAACCCTAACTTGTTCTTCGGTAAGAGAGCTACTCTCATAGATCTACTCCACAGGGCATAATTTTCTGGCCCTGTGAGCTTAAGAGCTATCAACGTTGTTCCCGGCGAATCTGAATCCTTAAGGTATAGTAGATGATTGTGAGGAAGCTGTCCAATTTCATCATCCGCAATTGTTGTAACTGTGCGAGCTTCAAATTCAGCTAATTTCTCAAATCTAGGACGAATAACAACTCAGATCAATCGATTTCTGCTCTGGTAGCATGTCAATTTGCTCTAATTGAGCAAATGTCTACTCGATTCATACATGCACAACAAACTTAGATCAAAAGTGTAGAATTTAGAGAGAAGAAAAGAGCAGAAGCTCATATTTTCTGTTATCAACAGTGATAACCGACTTAGTCTCTTTTATAGACTAAGTTGGTTATATTCCTTGATACACCTCTTAGTTTCTCTATTACACTTTAGTCCTACTTACTAATTAACAACTAACTTCTTATTTTCACACATCAGAAAAGCAAAATTTCATTTGTTAAATTTAGTGATACATAAACATGCCTTACTCCTACCTAGTGAAGGTAGAGAGGCGATTCTAATTCTAGTATTTAAGTTTTATGAGTTCAACCTTTAAGGTTTTTAGTATTAAATTCATTGTCTTTTTACAGTATGAGTTTATATTGTTATATATTATAATATTAATAAATTTTTATATATAAATTTATGCTCGGCATAAAAAATAATGTGTTCAGATGAACCGATGCCAATAGATTTCATCCGCCTATATCCGGTTGGAACTCATGTCATGAGAAACATTCCACCATTATTTACACCCAAAAGTTCCTAAGTGACTTTCGATTGATAGGTATTCTAACCTTTAGTCATTGACAAATTTGTATTAATTTTAAATCAAAATAAACTTTTGTACTTGTTTAGTTCACACGATCTACTTGGAGGTATTTCACTATTAAAATATCACAAAGCAAACAAATAGAAAAACCAACTTTCGGCAATATTTTTTATTTTATTTTACTTAACTAAAATTAATATTGGGATTTACACTTAAACAAGTATAACGTATACTTCGTATAACTCAATAGCCAGAATTTGACAAATGCAATTTACAAGTTGCAGTAGTGCAACTTACTTCATAAATCCCACATATAATTGTAATATCAGAATGCGACTTATAATCTCATTGATTAAATTCGATTTATAAATCACAATAGCGACTCGCATTAGAAAATGCGACTTATAAATTGCGTTAGCCAATTCGACATATAATCACACTAACTTATACTCTCTCCGATCCATAACAAATGACCAATTTGCTTTGGACACACCTATTAAGGAAATATAAAATTCTAGGCAAAAATAGTTAGTGGGTGTTTGGACATAAGTATTGTAAAATTTCAAAACATGGTGAAATTTTTTTTTAAGTGAAAAGGGTATTTGAAATTTAGAGTTGTGTTTGGACATGAATATAATTTTGGGTTGTTTTTTAAGTTTTGTGAATGATTTAAGCGAAAATTTTGGAAAATGAGTTTTTGAAACTTTTCAAAATTTTGAAAATTTTCAAGTGAAAATAAATTTTTTATGAACAAACACTAAATTCGAAAAAAATTAAAATAATTTCTTATGTCCAAACGAGTTTTTAGTGTGACTAAACTATTATTAATTAAATATTATAATATAATTAATATGAGGAGTAAAATAATTATAATATTTGGACCAAAATTTGCCAATTACTCCTTACGTGTTCGCTTTATGCCGCATCTCATGAGAGTCTCTTCCTATCCAAAACACTTTAGCGTAATATCGCAGCGACAGCAAAGGGTAAAATTCGAATTTTGTGTGTTTAAAAAGGAGGAGAAAAGAAAAGGTAGAGGCGTAGTGTGAATTCGCGAAAACGAAATTGCAAAATGGATCCAGATGATGTTGCGACGGCATTCGTGAAACACTACTACTCCACCTTCGACTCCAATCGGATCGGGCTTTCTAACCTTTACCAAGAAGGCTCCATGTTAACCTTCGAAGGCGAGAAGCATCAGGGCTCTCAGAACATCCTCAACAAGCTGACCAGTCTCCCTTTTCAGCAGTGCAAACACAATATCAGCACCGTCGATTCCCAGCCCTCTGGTCCTGGTGGCGCCATGCTTGTCTTTGTCAGCGGTAATCTCCAACTCCCTGGCGAACAGCACCTCCTCAAGTTCAGTCAGGTATTTTCACAAACATGTAGTGTGCAATGCGTTTGCTTTCTCGGTTCACTTTCTGTTTACAGTAGTTTAACTCAGTTACATCGATCTGAATTTGTATCAAAAGTTGCTTTTCTGTTTCAGAATGTCATTTTGGTTTAAGTTTGTCTATTCTAATTTTGGTTGGTTGTTGCACACCCTTGGCCTAGTGGTCAATCAACTAGGTGAGGTCCTACGTTCAAATCCAATTCTAAATATACTAGGTTATTTCTTCCCATATAACCGAGCCTTGGTGAGCATGTGCACGCAAGCTAGCTTAGACATCACTTTCAACAACAACGAAAATAACAAATCCAGTGTAATCCCAAATAATAAGGCAGTCTGGTACACAAGGCATCGTGTTCACTCATGGTACGGGGAAGGGCCGCACCCTAAGGAGTGTGATATAGACAGCCTACCCTATTGCAAGTATTAGTGACTGTTTCCATGGCTCGAACCGTGACTTTACAGTTGCTCTAAGGTTTCCCTTCATAAACTTAAAAAGAAAAAAGAAGGAAAAAATGGTGTGCGATGCGCTTGTTTACCGTTTCTATTAGATGTTATCTGTCGACGTGTTTTAAGTAGTTTACTCAGCTATATCGATCTGCCATGTGATTTGGATTAAAGTTGCTTTTGTGTGAGACGTGATTTGGTTTAAGTTTGTTCTGATTTCTGTTTGGCTGTTGTATATGGAGGAGAGGTGAAGCTATATGAGACAAGGCATTTCAGCTTCTCACTTGAGATGCTAAGTGAGAAGAAACATGGCTTAATGTGAACATATGATGCAAAATACCTGTAGTAGTTTTTTATAACCTGAAATATTGCGTTGATCATTCTATGGTGTCAAATAGTTGCTATAATGGCTATAGTGACAATGGTCTTGCGGTGTTATTAAAGGCTTAAGGGGCCAGAAAAAGGTCTATTGACATCCCTAGTTGTTCTTGGAATTTTGATATACTAACTTACTTAGATATTCTCCTATATCATCTCGTGCACTCAAGTTTTGTCCTTTGGCCCTTGGTTTGTATTATTCATTCATTTGGGATGTTAACCAATGATATTATAGAAATCAGGCGCAGATTTTGTTTGTATTTTGATTAGAAATGCCTGAGATGTCATGTCACCAATCATATCTCTTATCTTTCGGACCATTTTGTTTTGAAGCGTACTATTTGCTTACCAGATGATGACTACGGTCAACAAGATAGCTTGTTAGATACGCAATTACACGTGAATTCTGCTGTATCGGAACGCAAGTCTAATCCATATGTTTAATGCTCTTTCTCCCTATAGTTTTCTTTGTCTGTTTGTCACTATCTTCAAGTAGGCCACTAAACGTGTCCCTTTGAAAAGGTAAATAGTTATGACTCTACAAGATTTGATTTTGCTTGTTGGAGCATGGGGCATCAAAATCTGAACAAACAGTTGGAATGATGCAACTTGAAAGAATTGCTAATATATTCCTGCCAGAGAAAGAGCAAAACTACAAAATCTTAGCTCTCGACATTGTGAATACCTTGATCATCTTCCTTTTTCACTTTTTTGTTTCGGCTAAGTTTACAGCCTCTTTGGGCGACCCAGAGTCTATTAGAAAAAAATATAAGTTCCATTAGGCCAGATGAAAGAATGTCGACCACAATCTTTTAAACATGCATTTTTGATAACCATGGTGTCCGGGTCAGTTTACGAGCACCTCGACTAATTCCACGCGGTACCTGCTACCTCTCATCCTCTCATCATTGTATAACTCTAGTCCACCAAGATCTTCTAAACATGTATTTTACTTGAAGTTAGTTATAAATTGCTCAAGAGTCTCTTGTACATGTTATATTTTGGAATGAGCACCGCAGGGTATCATGCATCAGCCTCGTGAGAATCTATATACCTCTGGGATTGGTGAGACTAGTGTGTTAGGTCATTCAAGCCCATACAGATTTCGCCCTTTGGAAGCTTATGGGCATTATGACTGTTGTAGGTGAAACTTGTTGAGGTCATGTGGCAGTGATACCTCATTTATACAACAGTTATACACGTGTGGAGAGAAAAAAAGAAACCAAGGGTAAAGAGTGGTTTGGCAGAGCTTTGGAAGTATTAGCTTCATTCGCTAGTCAAAAGGGTTATTTCACTTGCCCCTTCCTGAGTGTGGTGCAGGGTGAGGTCGATTTTGTAGCTTTGCTGACTGTCAACTTACTGGGTTTTCTAATGAGCCTGAGCAGATATGATTTTATGGACCCGGTTTTGTTTTATCATCTTTAATTTGATAGATAGTAGAGAGAAATTAAAAGTTTTAGAATACCTTCAACTATTATCTTTCTTTCTTTGTTGAATACTTTCAGTGGCTATAGTTGGCAGATGTGATTTGACTGGGTTTGGAGTTATTCTCGTGCACTTGGATCTAGCGTTAACTCTCTCATATTCTTTTCTGACATAGAGGGAGTTTAGTGCCACCGAGATGCCCTTTTTTGTCTTTTCTGAGCACCCTCATCTGCGTTTATCTTGCATTTTATCGCCTACACACTTAATGAGATAAGAAAATAAAGGATATTTGATTGTTTATTTTCTTTTTTTCTTCCTTCTTCATGTCCAGTCTTTTTATCATAGTGGAAGTTTTTGCTTCTCAATAGTGACAATGCTGCATTTGGTGGGGATATGTGGAGAGAATATGGCCATTAAAGGCTCATATGGGTTCTGGGATTTGAAGTTTAATTCTATGCAACTGCGCGTTTTTGATCCCTTCATACTTTGTGAACATTAGACTTCCGAACTTCTTTGCATCTCAAATTTCTAATATGACTATTTTCTTCTTTCTTGGCCTGCAGATGTTTCATTTGATGCCAACACAGCAAGGAAGTTATTATGTGCTCAATGACATATTTCGTTTGAATTATGCATGAAGGTGCTGGGTTGAATTGTCTCTTCTAGGAGTTGAAACACATTGCTTCACTCAGATATATCAACCTGTAAAAGACTAGTTGTTCTGTGTTGTGGGGCAAGTTGATAGATGGACTCGGTTATGCTTTTGAGTTTTATGAAATTTAATGAGCTCTCCTTGTTGCATTATGTCATTCACATAATTCAGCTCCTCTCTCTCTTTTTGATTGGATCTTGCTTTTCTCCCTTGTTCTTATTGATACTTTAACCTGTGGAACTACATGATTCGTAGATTTTGAAACATGAGAAGTGGTATTAGAACTTTTGATGCCTAAATTTGGTGGTCGGTCAGGATTAAAATAATGACGATTGAAGAGTTAGCATATGAGTTGTTCTATTGAAAGTATTGCACTTCAGTTGTTATACAACTTATGGTTATAGTTTTTATTTAATTGTAGTGTTAAGTGACACAGCATTTTAGAATATGGTTACTTATACTCTGATCTATGCTCCTTGCTACGGTTTATAGGAGACTGTTGAGTGCTAGTTTATCTTCAAATGTGTCGTAGCTATGTTGATGTTCTGTCGGAGGAAAAGCCGTCCCCTTTGGCAACAATATTTTTTAACTCAATCAAGAACCACAGTAAATTAGTAGACTACATTTTTATCTTCAAAAGGTGTGTTGTTTTTTTTACGAGGCGTGGTTGGCTTCGTAGATCAAGAGAATCAGAATTTTGATCTCATAAGCAACCAACCTTATACCTCAGCTAACAGACAAAGTTTGTGATACAAGCAAACGATAAAGTATGAAACAGAATAGCTTCATTTGGCAGCCTTCTGTTTCTTCGTAGCCATTCCATTTTTGATTCAGCTCCCGCTCTCCTCTCTTGTTGCTGACACCCCCCTTTATAAATTCTGTTCTCTACATACCATTTCTGTTGCCCTGTACAGAAGTAAAGAATTCATAGACAGAGAAAGAGAGTGCTGCTTTATAGGTTGATAACATTAACACAGAGGAAGGAGAGGGAAGATGTCGGATTGGGGTCCGGTGTTTGTAGCGGTGGTGCTGTTCGTGCTGTTAACACCAGGTTTGCTGATTCAGGCGCCAGGTCGCAACCGATTCGTTGAGTTCAGCAACTTTCAAACAAGTGGGGTGTCCATACTGGTTCACTCTGTTGTCTACTTCGCCCTCATGTGTATCTTCCTATTAGCCATTGGAGTCCACCTATATATGGGTTCCTAGTAAGCCATTTCCTTTTATGCTTTTCCGTTTGTGTCATGGGTGGTTGTCATATGTCTTGTGTCGTTGGTTTTGGCTTGTGCTTCCATAGCAACTTATGATGTGATCTGATGTATAATCTCTTTTGAGAGCTCTTGTTTTTACGTAATTGCTCTCTTTTTACTCGTGTGAGATGTATGATCTGATGAGAATTAAGATTAATAATAATATTCACTATGTGCGTTTCCCTCTTCTTTTTTTCTTGTCATGGAAACAGTGCGAAATGAAATAGCTGTTCATCTATTTGTGGTCGTGATGACAGAACTGTGACTTTTTCCGTCAACCAAGCAGATGAAAAAGTGAGGATTGGTCAAGGATTTAAAACGACAAAATTTGGAAGTTCCCGGAAATCTGCAGATAGTGATGGCCAAATGAATATTAGCGGGTCCCTAGATTTATCAAGAGAAAAAGGTTTTTGTTATAAAATAAAGACTATAAAGTAAATGATCAAAAGACAAGTATAGTGAGAGACTAATATATTATTCAGCTTCAAATTGATATACAGAATGAACAGAAATCTCTTCTATTTATAGAAGAAATAAAGCAGATGCGAGGTTTTTTTTGAGTTGCTTGTAAGTTGTCTGCATGAGTTGCTCGCAACTTGATTATTTAATAAGAAGCTGCTGCAAATTATTTCATTGAGTACCTTACAACTTGCTTGCATCATCTATTTGAAGATAAACTTCAATGAAGTACTAAATGAATAACCTTCTTCAAAAAAATTATCGGGATGATAAATGAATATCCACAGTAATATTTTCATAACAGTTTTTCTATATATGTAATTAGAAGTTTGAATAGCTTAAGCACCATGCCACTGTCTAATTTGATCAGACAGCACTTCGAAGCCATCGGAATGGTTGTAGTACAAGATTAAATGTAATTTATCTTGATTATGGAAATTGTCTAATTCCTACTTCTTGTGCTAGTACATTTTCTATGTATTGAACGGATCAAGTAGAGATAAGCATTTTATACTGACTTATAAAATAATTTCTCTAGTCCATTTAATGTACTTATACTCTTAATTTTGATATAATTATTCTTAATTGTGTATGTCACTTGTTATTTTGATCTATTAAAAGGCGAGATTCTTTCGTGAGTCAATAAGCCTGGTAAATTGGATAATAATGATATACATTGACGAAGTAATAATTAGTTGAGAGAATTCATGTCTCGATTTTGAAATTAATGATACTCCTTTATGAAACCTTATAAGTTTTTATGTGTAAACCCGACCGGTGAATTTTGTATCCGACACATGAAATAAGTTAAGTGTAAGTCTAAAGGAAGTGATCAATAAAATAAATAGTCAGTAATTTAATTTGATTGATTAGTATCTGAATCTTAACATGGGGAGTTAAATAAGGTTTTACGAAAGAATTTTGAAATTGAACTAAGAAGTACAATTACGAATTTTGGTGGAACAATTTGTAATTTATTATGATGGAAATTAATTTCATAATTTCGAAAGTAATATCATAATAGGAAGCCTTGTTAATTAATTCTGTGGTCCCTACTGTGCCTAAATAATAGGAAATAAAGAAAATCTTTCCTGAGTGAAAGAAAAAAACTTAACAGGTTTTGGAAAAGGTTTTTTGACCTAAAAACGCAGCTATATATACATCATTTATGGCTGGACGTTTTTGAAACAAAAAACCCCACGGTTTCTGCAAGAATTTTGCCCACCCAAAATTCTCTGTTTTCGGATTTTGTTTGGGTAACACAGTAGAAGACTGTGGAAGACTGCTGAGGCGTTGCAACTCTGGAACTGGAAAACGATATATATTTTCTGTGTTCACGCTTCAAGAGGTAATTCGAGCAATCTCTATATGTGCTAATTGTTTAAATTACACGTGAATATGATGCTGTATTTGCTTCCGTTGTGAAATATTCCATCAATTGGTATCAGATCCTACGCATGTCTAATTAAATGATTAGGATGAACCATAAGGATTAATATGATGTTTAATATGCAAGTTTTGAATTACATACAAAGATTATTTTTCTGAAAACCTGCACTGTTTTTGGCGTGATTATCTATTATGGGTTGTTGTGATTATTCTGAAAGCTTGAAATATCTGTTTATTATTGGTGATATTTAGTTGGAATAATCTGAAAATTGAATTTTTCCATGAAAAACGTATAAACAATTTTTGGTCATATTGGGCAGAAAATCGGAGGTCAACTAGTTGACGGACTCCGATTGACCTGAAACTTGGCAGGTCCATGCGAAACGGCCCATTGAGCAATACTCATCATCTTTGCTCATGATATAAGCCGTTTTTTGGGATTTCGGGGTCGTTTAGATGGTGTTTTGACGTTTTTTTTTTAAATTCTGAAATTTTTTCTAATTTTTTTTTTGGTTGTTTTTAATTCCAGTGGTCGTAGGGATCAATTCCTATGTTCTTTGGGGGTTAAACTATAGTGATATAATGTTTTTACACGTTGACATAGATTTTCTTCCATATCGGATAAAAAAATTATGAATAATCACTAGGTTATACTAGTCGTTGATTACTTGTATTTACTCTCCATCTGAGTATGCATGTTGGTTCAATGAGACTAATATATGTTCAATGTTGATAATCACTTGGCTTAAATTAATAGTTTACCTCCATCTGAGTATGACCTGTTTAAATTTATGGAGTGAATAATCTGTCATTATATATGTATATTGCAAGAATAGCTTCTTTCCCATCGAAATTTGTTGTTCAAGGTGCATAGATTATATATATAATATATATAATGTGTTTTGAATTTTAATATTCAAATAATACAAACTGATTTTGATCTATTTAATTAATTGTCTCCCAGATTAACAATGACTGCTTTCAATCCCCTTACTGCTATTCTTACTCAAAACAAACTTGAGGGTCCGAATTATGTTGATTGGAAACAAAACTTAGATATTGTCCTAATTGCTGAAGAGTACAAATTTGTACTCGATGAGGTGTCCAGAAAAACCTGTAGATGATGCCACAAATGATGAACAAAAGGCTTACCAGAAATGGATCAAGGCTGATGAGATGGCGCGGTGTTACATTCTGGCATCTATGTCAAATGTTCTGCAACATCAACATCAGTCGATGGAGTCTGCTTATGACATTCTGGAAAATCTCAAAGAAATGTTTGGAGATCAGAATCGTGCGGCTAAGCAGACTGCTATGAAAGTTCTTCTGAACACCAAAATGGTTGAAGGTTCATCGGTTAGGGACCATGTTCTGAAGATGACGAGTCTTTCGAATGAACTGGAGGTCCTTGGAGCCAACATTGATAAGAACACGCAGGTTGAAATGATCCTACAGACTTTGTCTGACAGTTTTCAGCAATTTTGCTTGAATTATAATATGAACAAAATGGATTTGTCTCTTGCAAAATTGCTGAATGAGCTGCAGTCGACAGAGACTATTATCAAGTCACAAGCTCCTCCTGTGGCGTTGAATTTTGAGGCAGGTTCTTCTTCTAAGCTGAGAGGCGGGAAGAAAAAGAAAAAGGCTCAAAAACCCTTTGTTGGTGGCGCAATTGCTGGTGTGAAAAAGGCTAAGGGCAAGTGTTATCACTGCAAGCAGCCCGAGCATCATAAGAAGCAGTGTCCAACTTATGTGGCCAAGCTGAAAAATAAACCAGGTGATTTACATATGCTTGTCGTTGAAACATTTTTAGCGGCGTTTCTACCATGTCATGGTGTGTAGATTCGGGAGTCACTAATCATATCTGCACTTATTTGCAGGGGTTTCAGGTAACGCGACAACTAAGTAGAGGAGAAATCAATGTTTATCAAGCAGACGGTTCGGCAGCCCCAGCTTTAGCATTAGGAAATATTAGTATTTTGTTTGGTAGTGGTAGAGTTTTAACTTTAAAAGACACATTATATGTACCTTCCATTAGAAGAAATTTAATTTCAGTTTCTAGCGCTATGAGAGATGGTTATGATTTTAATTGTCATGACATTGATAAATGTGTTATCACTTATAATAAACGTTATCTCTCTTCGGCTACATTGATTAATGGTCTTTTTGTTGTTGACTCTATTCCTAAACCGGTAAACACTAAAGAACTGAATTATGTTGATTTACCAAATAAGAGAAAACGTTCTCCTGAATTGAGTGAAANGGGTGTTTTTGAGTATTTTGTGACTTTCACAGATGATTACTCAAAATATGAATATGTTTATTTGTTGCGACGAAAGTTTGAATGCTTTGAAAATTTCAAGGAATTTAAGGATGAGACTGAAAAATGACATAATAAGCATATCAAGACACTGCTATCTGATCGTGGTGAGGAGTACCTCTCTGCGGAATTCATTGGTTATTTATCAGAATGTGGGATTATATCTCAATTGTCTGCATCTGGAACACCACAACAAAATGGTGTAGCTGAAAGGAGAAATATGACTCTTATGGAAATAGTTAGATCAATGATGATTTATTCCAGTTTGCCAGCGTCCTTTTGGGGACATGCCTTAGAAACAACAAATTACGTTCTGAATTTAGTTCCTTCAAAGTCAGTACCTTTGACCCCTACGGAATTGTGGACTGGGCGCAAGCCTAGTCTTCAGCATATTCGAGTTTGGGGTTGTCCAACACATGTGCTAAAAGGGAAAACGGATAAATTGGAGGC